>JBBPOS010000746.1:0-11472 GCA_038091575.1 Leccinum subgranulosum
ATGGGCATTGAAAGTTGAACGAGAAAGGGGGCGGGATTGGTCTGCGGTTTCGACCCTGCCTAAATTCCTCGTCGGGGGGCTACCGCTACCCCGACCGCCGACGGTAACTTCCAGTAGGAGCCTGCTAGTCCTCGGAGTCGTATCCTCATTCATGTTCATAATCGCGGGAAAGACTATAGTCGTCTAATTGAGCCTATCACTACCACGACCACCGTCCCCGTCTTCCCCTCACACTGAGTCGAACTATGGTTAGCTCATTTGTACTGTGGTACCCCCAGGCCTCCCGTGGCGATCATCGCGATTGTCGTGGCTGGACCAGTCTTGGGATGTACCCAAAAGCATATCGCCGATATGACTGACACTGCTCCTCCCAGGCCACCGTAGAACTCGCAGAAACCTACGCCGCCCTCATACTTGCCGACAACGACATCGATAAATCACGGTACGTACTCCCCCGTGTGCGATTCGCACAAACGATTGCTAAATCGTTATCGTAGTCCGATAAAATTATCGCATTGACGAACGCAGCGAACGTCGATGTCGAGCCCATATATGCGACACTCCTCGCTAAAGGAACTACTACTGAACATCGGCGCAGGCGGAGGTGCATCCGCAGTGGGTGCTGTCCCGGTTGCTGTATCTGGTGACGGTGCCCATGCAGCGGCCACAGAAGAAGCAAAGGTGGAGGAAAAAAAGGAGGAAATCCGAGACGACATAGTGTGTACTCAGCATTCCCCATTCCACGACTAACCGAGCATTGTCTGCGAACAGGACTTTGGGCTATCAATTGATTTCCCTTGCTCGTTTCTATCTTATTTCCCACTGTATCCATCGCGCATCAATCAAAATCTTTGGACCGGTTGGTCCATGCACTGAGGAAAGACTAGACTTAACATCAGAGACGTGCATGATCGATTGCCCAGCAAAGTATACAACATCTAAAATCATGTCAACTATTCACATCACTTACACACTTTCGCGCAAGACTCCACGACACACGCCACACGACGTCGGGGAACTTGCCCGGCGTTGTCGCACGTTCTGTGAAGTAGTAAGCGACGGGTCGAGGGGCGTTTTGACCCATGGTGCGGCGGGCGTGTTTTTTGTCCAGATGAGCACAGACTTGTCCTGCGGACCATCAAAATCGCACTCAATGGTCCTGCATATTCAGCGCAGCACTTACCTGCGATGCCGTAGCTATATAACTCCTCGGCAAACAGATAGTCGGCGCCCATGCAACATCGCGAACCCAGTCTCTGTGCCCTTCAAGTGTCCCTCCTCGACCCATGTCTGAGTATCGCCTCGGAAGGACCATAACGTGACGAGGTTGTCGCAGCCAGCGCTGGCGAAACGCTTGAAAGGCGCCGGAGAGGCTGGGGCTCCGGGTTGATGTGGGTGGATGAGTGAACCAGGATGGGTGGCAGGTGCCCATGAGACAGCATTGCACTCGATGGTGTGGCCATTAAGTATATCGGCGACCTACGCCCGTCATCTGTAAAGAGAATGAAAAAGAGTCATTGCATCGCACATTAGACTGAACCTTTGAACGTCAACACGGATAATTTTCCATCGGGCGAAGTGCATGCAAGGATAGAGCCTAGCTTGTGAGGGACCCAAGAGATGGAGTTGACTGTAAGGGATCAGATCGAGCGCGCGTGAAATGCAAAGGGGGCAGAGTAAAGAACCTGACGCGGTGTGCAACGAGTGCTCTTTGATTTTGGTCCGGGATCCCGCGGAAGGACCTTGGGTCTGTTCTCTCCAAATGAGAACTTGACTCGTCGTACGAACATGATGCGAGTATGTTGCCGAACTTTGGGTGAGCCCACGCGACTTGCCAGACGGGGCCGGTGTGTCTACGAGAGTCAGTCTCGGGCAAATGAAATCGTTGGGGACACGCACCCCTTGAGGGTCTGACCACCCGACTTGGATGGCTCTCCGTCGACGACGTTGAAGGCCTTGACGGTACGGTCGGAGGAACATGTGGCCAGTCGTTTACTGTAGTAGTCGAGTTGTGCGTCGTGCTGGAAAGAGAATGGGCGACGTGAAGAAGAACTAGTAGCTGTTTGTACATACAATCATGTCCTCGTGGGCGCGGTCTCGATCGGGAGTGTATCTCGTGGTGGTTAATGGAAAAGTGACGTGGCGGAGTCAAAGGGAGTAGCGTCGAGGGATACCCTGACGGTTGCTGATGATGTTGAGCTGAGTTTCGTCAAGACTCGTGTAGCCCAACGTCAGACCGGCAAAGACGCCAAAAGAACGAGGACCGGAATGAACTCAGGATTGCGCGAGTTCGAGGAGGCACGTTTTGCGAGTGTGTGGCAGTGCGGATCGCCTTTTTCTCCTTGGTTCTTGCCCGGGGTGGACGCGGTTTTACCTCGTTGTACCTCTTTGCCTCCTTGGCTGGATAAAACAAACGTCAGTTATAGTAACACGCGACGACGCGACAGACTATTTGATCGACGGAGTGTGTGTGGCTGTGTAATACTCGAATCCCCGCAGCCTCTCCCAGCTTAGATCAAGATTCTCTACGTTTCGTTCGTGCGCACCCATCCTCTTCTCACTCTGTGCCACCGACTCCCTATTTGTTGGCTATCGCCCCTCCTCTCCCGCCCCGAACAAATCGAAGCCTACGTCATGGGATACACACGTCGCAGCGAACTCCGCATCCGTGAAGACAATGCCACAGAGACCACTATCGACGAGCCTTTTGCCGCTCTGGTAAGTCCGCCGTCTCCGGTCCGAGCAGCCTGCGACAACACTAGCGGCTGTTCACGGCCGAGCTCCTGCATACCCGTTTGAGCACCTTTGCAACGGCGCTCCACAATTGGTCGACCCCGATGAAAAGAATAATGTCCTTTACAAAGCAAGTACCCTCTGCCCCTCCTATCCCGTTCGATTCCCTGACCCTTCCCTCAGCAAGTCATACAGCAGGCCTTCTGCTTCTGTCTCAAGCACCAGCACAAGGTCGAGTTCCGTCGCCTGTGTGAGACTCTCCGTCTTCACCTAGCCAATATCACAAAGATCAACCAACCCACGCCATCAACCTATCGGACCCGCACATCCTTCAGCACCACCTTGACACACGCTTTGCCCAGCGTCTGTAGAGCTCAAATTTTCGCAAGAGGCATTTTGCTCTGTCGAGGACCTCGTCATGGTCAAAAAGGCACCGCGTGTAGCCATGATGGCAAATTACTATGACAAGCTCGCAAAAATATTCCTCACCAGCGGAAACTCCCTCTATCACGCCACAGCCTGGAGTCCTTGTTATATTATGCCGTCGTCACCTCCATCGGCAGCTTCCCCTGATGAACAAGTTGCGCAGCTGTCCGTGCAGTCCGTCCGGGCCGCGGCCAATGCCGAACGCCGCGCCCTCTCGGAGCTGAGCGTACGCAAAGAAAAGGAGGAGGCGTCCCGCCGTGAGGAGTTCACGCGCGCCAAGAAGCTGATTGTGGAGCAAAAAGAAAAGGAACCCATTGAAAAGGAGATCGATCATGGGGAGGAGACCAAGAAGCTCGCCCAGGACTTGATGAAGCGCGGCGGACTCAACGTGTCGATCGCGCGACGGTGCGTCCTGGTCCTTTATCGTTCTCTCTATTATTGATACCTTGTCTAGGATATGGAGGACTTGAGCAAGGACAGATCGAAGTCGAGCAACTGGAAAAGGAGAAAGAAAGACATGGACGTGCTTTGCGGATCGACTACAACGAGCGGGCGTACCGCAAAGAAGAGCGCCTGCTGCTCGCGCAAGGTCATACTGGCCGCGAGACCTTTGACACACTGCAAAAAACACGAGTAGAGATCAGCTGTGGCAGCCAAGAAGCAGTTGAGCCGAATGCAGGGTGGCTATCAGGGGATGTTTTGGCTGCGCGCGAGAAGGAATATGACAGACAACAGGCTGTGCATGCGGAGAAGATGGAGGAGGAGGAGAGGAAGCAGGGGAAGAGCAGGTGGCCGAGAGGAAGGGGTTGGAGTGGGAGAATCAAGATGGGTCAGTGTTTCTTGGTTGATGTCGACGTCGTCGATGTGTGTAGTGCGACTGACTCGTATTACAGAACAAAGTGTGGCAGAACGGGCCGAGGCGGCGAAAAAATGGTAAGAGAAGGAGTGGTTGGCGGGGCAGCGTCGACAACGCCAGATCGAGCGAGCTGCTACACTTAGAAGTGCACAAGAAAGCACAGCGGAAGCAAGAGGCGGAGGAACGTTCCGCGTGCCGAGGGAGGCGATCGTGCACTGCCGGTGGTGCTTCCACCTTCACGACCGCTTCGACTACGGAAAGCACGACGATAGGTGACCTCGCACCTCCATGTTCGCAGAGTCCGGCGCCGTTGCCTATCAGTGCGACTGCGACATGTGCGGGGTCCACTGAGGATCAGATGCGGCGCGTGGTGTCAATGTATGGCTGAGAAGGAGCACGGAGTGGACGCCCGGGTCACTCCCGGTACCAACACTGGGCTATCCCTGTCCGAAAACAGGAGGGATGCAGACAGGTTCATTACGGTTCCAGGAGTCCGCGGCGGTTCCAGAATTAGGGCCGAGAATTTCTTTTCTCTTCTTTTCATTGCACCATACATTCATGCCTGTACTTGTTCATTTCCTTTCTTCGTGCCTCTTTACTTAGCCTCCATGACTCCATCTTTATCTTTCCCAAAACATATCATGATTGCACTGTACCATCAAGGCTGTAGCCTACTATGACAGGTCCTGGAAATGTTTTACCTCTTTTGATTAGTTAAAGTGGGGTTACAATGTGACTTTAGATTTTTGAAAATAACAGTGTTGCCAGTATTCATTGTTGGCACCTAGTTTCCAATTCTCAGAAATAATAATAAAATCTCTCCTGCAGTCTGTGCTCAAAATTGGAAATGTAGACTACCTCAAGTTAAGAAGCCAACAATGTTTTTGCACCACATTTCTCCTAATTCTTTTCATTCATCAATTAACATGCGTGGATGCAACATGACTGAGTACATTTCTATACATTCTTTGCTGTTTCAGCTATTTTTCTTTGCTATTTGCATCTACATTCCTTCTTTAAACAACTTGAGTCACTCACTCCTTCCATGGCATTGAAGGGAGTTCATTCAATTGCTGATAATATAGGGTTATTGAATGAAAAAATGAAAGATATGCTGCTTAACACACTCATTCGATTTTGAAGAATGACATTCAAAATCATCTCTACCTTCTCTTCTTTGGATGCTTTTCCATACTGATCAAAAATGCCCTTCATAGCTGATTTCACCTTCTTGGGTATGTCTGATGCATAGTACTTTTCAGCAGCAGATACAAGTGGTTGATAATCCTTTTGCTGAAAAAGATGGAAAGAATGCTCCAGGATGAGCAGTATATCTTCAAAACAACAAAATAAATCATTTTGTTCAATTTATTTCAAAAGAAATTTAGGAAAGGATTGATATATACCAATATTGTTTAAAAGGATTGTCTTCCATGTACCCATATTCATCTACAATTTGTAATTGGATTGTGATACAAGATGAAATTGATGAGAAATGTACAATACTGATACTCTTAGGTGGCTTTGGCCTCAGATAAGTGAGAATGGGAGAATGATTGGTTGTCAAAGGTTCAGACTATAATACAATATTATGACAAAACTATTCGCAATAAATTCACATACTGTTTGATTGTGAATAATCTGATAATAACATATTGAGTTAAAATCAGACTAGGACATCACAAAAACAAATTCACTGTCTGTAAAATAAGAAAACAGACTGAATTACACAATCAATAATTTGCAGATCAATACTCACAGTCTGACATTGATGTAAGATAATGTGAATATTAATAAATGTTCACTATGAATGAAGAACTTACATCCTGCCATTTATCACAAAGATATTTTCAACACAGTAGAAAATGAGTAAAATGTATCTGACCAAAAACAACTTACAGCCTAGAAATTCATAAGTAAAGAATAATGAAAAATAGTAAAATTAAAATAAATAATGTACTACATACCATCTGTAAACCAAAATGTTTATCATTAGTATAAGGATGCTTCACCAATATAGAATATATACCTCCTGTAGTTCTCAGAAATGAATAGTTGTTATTACAATTCCAGTAAAATATAACTTACACTCTGTAATAAATAAAAGAAAATAAGGTTGATGCTTTGAATATGTTATTAATAGAAAGCTTACCAGCTGAATAAATGAAATATATCAATGATAATGATAAACTGATAATATAAAACAACATACTGTCTGTAGATGAAAAGTAAAAAGATGATCAATGATCAGGTGAGAAGATATGAGATAATCTATAACATACTAGCTGTTATGTAGAAATGGAACAAATCAGGATATCATGATTATCATAATTGAAATGTTTAAGAATAGAAGACTCACGAACTATTAATAGGTGAGCAGATCAAGGAATGAATGAATATCACATGCTCAGTATTGCCCTTGATAGGACAGTAGATGCACAACTCACATTCTGTCATTTCCACAGCAGAATAAATGGACATAGGAGTATCAGCATCCTCTCTAACATATTCCACAATACACAACTCACTTCCTGTCATTTCCAAAGTAGAACAAATGGCATCATCAGCATCACCACTCTCCAGCACATTCCACCATGTACAACTCACTCCCTGTGATTTCCAGAGCAGAACCAATGTACATGGCATCTTCAGCATTACCACTCTCTGGCATATTCGACAATGCACAACTCACTTCCTGTCATTTCCAGAGCAGAACAAATGGCATCATCAGCATCACTACTCTGATACATGCCACAATGAACAACTGACACTCTGTCATTTCCAGAGCAGAACAAATGGACATGGCACCATCAGCACCACCACTCTCTGGCACATTCCACAATATACAACTCACTCTCTGTCATTTCCAGAGGAAAAAAAAGAACATGGCATCATCAGCATCACTACTCTCTGGTACATTCACAATGTACAACTCACTCCCTGTCATTTCCAGAGGAGAAAACAGGACATGGCATCATCAGCATCACCACTCTCTGGTACATTCCACAATGTACAACTCACTCTCTGTCATTTCCAGAGGAGAAACAATGGACATGGCATCATCAGCATCACCACTGTTTGGTACATTCCAAAATGCACAACTTACCCACTTCCATTTGCAGAGAAGAATAAATGTACACATCATCAGCATCACCACTGTCTGCCAAATTCCACAATGTACAACTCACATCCTATCATTTCCAGGAAAGAATAAATGGACATGGCATCATCAGCATCACCACTGTCTAGCACATGTCACAATGCACAACTCACATGCTGTCATTTCCAGAGAAACATAAATGGACATGGCATCATCAGCATCACTCTCTGGCACATTCTACCATGCACAACTCACATACTGTCATTTCCAGAGTAGAATAAATAAATGTGGCATCATCAGCATCATCACTCTCTGGTACATTCCACATTCCACAATGTATAACTCACCATCTGTCATTTCCAGAAGTACAATAAATGAACATGGCATCATCAGCATCATTACTCTCTGGCACATTCCACAATGAACAACTCACCCACTGTCATTTCCAGAGCAGAATAAATGGACATGGTAGCATCAGCATCATCACTCTCTGACAAATTCCACAATACACAGCTCACATCCTGTCATTTCCAGAGCAGAATAGATGACATGGAATCATCAGCATCACCACTCTCTGGCACATTCCACAAGGTACAACTCACTCCCTGTTATTTCCAGAGCAGAATAAATGAATATGGCATCATCAGCATCACAACTCTGTGGCACTTTCCACAATGCACAACTCACAGGCTGTCATTTCCAGAACAGAATAAATGGACATGGCATGATTCATTAGCATCACAACTCTCTGGAACATTCCACAATGCACAACTCACTTCCTGTCATTTCCAGAGCAGAACAAATGGACATGGCATCCTCAGCATCACCACTCTCTGGCACATTCCACATTCCACAACTCACTTCCTGTCATTTCCAGAGCAGAACAAATGGACATGGCATCCTCAGCATTACCACTGTCTAGCACATTTTACAATGCACAACTCACATGCTGTTATTTACACAGCAGAATAAATGAACATGGCACCATCAGCATCATCACTCTCTGGCACATTCCACATGCCACAACTCACAGTCTGTCATTTCCAGAGCAGAATAGATAGACATGACATTATCAGCATCACCACTCTTTGGCACATTCCACAATGCACAACTTACTATCTGTCATTTCCACAGCACAATAAATGGACATGGCATCATCAGCATCACCACTCTCTGGCACATTCTACAATGCACAACTCACATGCTGTTATTTGCAGAGCAGAATACATGAACATGGCATCATCAGCATCACCACTCTCCAGCACATTCCACAATGCACAACTCACATTCTGTTGTTTCCAGAGCAGAACAAATGGACATGGCATTATCAGCATCACTACTCTCTAGCACATTCCATAATGCATAACTCACTCCCTATTATTTTTAGAGCAGAACAAATAGACATGGCATCATCAGCATCATTACTCTCTGGCACCTTCTACAATGCACAACTCACATACTGTCATTTCCACAGGAGAATGAATGGACATGGCATCATCAGTATCACCACTCTGTGACACCTTCCACAATGCATAACTCACATACTGTCATTTCCACAGGAGAATGAATGGATATGGCATCATTAGTATTATCACTCTATGGCACCTTCCACAATGCACAACTCACTCCCTGTCAATTCCAGAGAAGAATAAATCAACATGCATCATCAATATCACTACTCTCTGGCACATTCCACGATGCACAACTGACCCACTGTCATTTCCATAGGAGAACAAATAGACATGGCATCATCAGCATCATTACTCTCTAGCACATTCCACAATACACAACTCACTGACTGTCATTTCCAGAGCAGAACAAATGGACATGGCATCCTTAGCATCATTACTTTCTGGCACATTCCACAATACAGAACTCACTTCCTGTCATTTCCAGAGCAGAATGGATGACATGGCATCATCAGCATCATTATTCTCTGGCACATTCCACATTCCACAATGCACAACTCACATACTATCATTCCCATAGCAGAATAAATGGACATGGCATTATCAGCAACACCACTCTCTAGCATATTCCACAATGCACAACTCACTTCCTGTCATTTCCAGAGCAGAACAAATGGCATCATCAGTATCACTACTCTGGCACATGCCATAATAAACAACTGACACTCTGTCATTTCCAGAGCAGAACAAATGGACATGGCATCATCAGCATCACTACTCTCTGGCACATTCCACAATGCACAACTCACATACTGTCATTTCCGGAGCAGAATAAATGAGCATGGCATCATCAGCATCACCACTCTCTGGCATATTCTACAATGCACTACTCACATACTGTCATTTGCATAATAGGATGTTAAGACACTTTTTACACATTTACAGGAATGGTAACTCACTTTCTATTGCAATAACAATAATTAGCAGGTATTCAAATTTTGTATCACTTATTTCATATGACAGCTGCTTACCCAAAAGTGTGGAAACCATCTTGCCAGATTTTTGGGATCTATCATATCCAAGTTGTGTATAGGAAGTGCAGATTCATCCAGCTTGTTAATAACCCTTTTAAAAATATGTCATTAGTTTTTGAGGAATATTTAAGTTTGAGTACTCACTCTTGCACTGCACATCTAACACACAATACTATGTTTGTTTCTTGGGCAGTAACAAATAGCATTTGCAAAGCCTTCTCATTCAAAGCTCCAGTTGTCTTTTCCAGCAACATTTTACATCCCTCATTTGAATTGTGCATTCCTTACAACAATGCAAGTTCCATCAGCTGAATCATTTTATTAGAAAAGAGAATGATACTACCTCCGATCCGAATGTTATATTTTGGTGCATAGTTCAGTTCAGAGAGACGACCCCATACATTAGCAGAGTTGAAAACTCCATCCATGAGCTCATGTGCCTTTGCTACCCTCTCCTGAACTGGCAGCTTTCGAGCATCACCAGATAGTTCACTCATGGCGACCGGCAGCAATGCATCAAACTTGGTGAACAAAACAATAACAGGCACTGGCCAAGCTGTGAGTCCGAAAAAATATTGTCAAACATGAGCCCACCATTTTTTGTATCACACTCGTTGAAAAACATTTCCTCGGAGCGTTGGATCGCTCGATTCAATTTATCCATCGGAATACAGTACCTATGCCGTGACAGGGTATCAATTGACAATGATTACTTCCCGCAACTGATCAAGCTCGTACCAGATGGCATGAATCCGTTTCTTGAGAAATGTCGTGTTTGCACGATCAGCAATGAACTCCTTCAGCTGTTGGAATTCATGTACGGAACCAGCCTCGAAGCCCCGCGAGTCATGGAAGACGAATTTGTCATTGCTCCGGAAAACCAACTCATTCTCGATGTCGTGTTCCCCGCGCTAGCGTGCATTGGTAAAGATGCGTGTCGAGTCCGAGTCCAGTATGTCGTGATACTCACCCCCCTGGATCCCTCGACCTGGGTCAGATCAATCTAGTCACACGCCGGTTCAGTAGGCCAGTCATCCATACGTATTGAAACAACCACGCACCTTGTTGCCCTCTCCATCATAGACCTCCGGGTTTTCAGTAGTGTTACAGATGGCGCGGAGAATGGTCGTCTTGCCAGCGTTGGCCCGCCCAATGATAAGGATCCTGAAGCGTCCAAATTTCTCTCGGATGTCTTCAAAACCGCCAGCCTGGATTGTCTCTGAGTTCGAGTTCGAGGCCATGTTTGTATTCTAAGCCTGAGTGTATGTATTGTTGAATAATTTGTGGAATGTGAGGGTGAGGGAGGAAGAAACAAGTGCCACACGCGTCGATCGATGATTCACATCTACTTCCGACATCCGCTTCCGGCATATGTGGCAGTGGATGAGCGTGGCTGTGTAATACTCGTGGGAAGAACTATAGTCGTCCAGTTCAGCATCCCTACACTACCACCCGTCCCCGTCTCCCCCTCACACCGAGTCGAACTATGGTCAGCTCATTTGTACCGTGGTACTCCCAGGCTATCTTCCATCCGTCCACGCTGCATCCCGTGGCGATCATCGTACTCGTCGTGGCTGGATGGATGGACCGGTCTCGGGATGTACCCCAAAAGCATACCGCCGATATGACTGACACCACTCCTTCCAGGCCACCACAGAACTCGCAGCAACCTACGCCGCCCTCGTCCTTGCAGACGACGGCATCGAAATCACGGTACGCACCTTCCCGTATGCAATTCGCACAAACGGTTGCTCAATCGTTATCGTAGTCCGATAAAATCATCGCACTGACGAACGCAGCGAACGTCGATGTCGAGCCCATATGGGCGACGCTCCTCGCCAAGGCGTTGGAGGGCAAGAACGTCAAGGAACTACTATTGAACGTCGGCGCAGGCGGAGGTGCACCCGCAGTGGG
>JBBPOS010000747.1:0-11389 GCA_038091575.1 Leccinum subgranulosum
GGTGGATGGGGCTTTGTCAAAGGCTACAATACACATGACGCCTGTATAGATGCAGCTGCCAAGATCAAATGGATCGGAATCGATAACAAGATTCTCGGTTTCCTTTCCACCACCATTACTGGCAAGCTTCAACAACAGATAGTCTGGGACTACGTTGCCGACGGCACTACCACCCATCCATCCACTTCCATGATGTTCTGGAACAAGATGGACAACTTGTTTGGTAAACAAGAGATTCCAGGTCAATTCCTTATTTTTTCCGATCTCTTACGAGTTCGAGTTCGGACAGACAAGATCTCCGACAATCTCTTTGTCATCACCTCCCTCTTTACCCAACTTAAAACAGCGCATCTTACCATTCCTCCTCAACTGAAAGCCATGATTCTCCTTTCCAGACTTCCTTCCCAGTTCGACCTCATGATTTCCCACATTATACAAACTGTGGAGCAAGTAAACTTTATGGCAAGCATCAAAGCGATAACTATCAGAAGCAACAGGAACGGAAGCAGAACAAAGGAAAAGGTAGAGCTCATCAAGTTGATGGAGCTTTCACCAACATGGCCATGATTGATGAAGAATCCATGGTCATTGACCTTCCGGTGGTCATGGAGACTGCTGAGACACCTCAAGAGCAGGATACAGAAGATGTTTCCATCTTATACGACAAGTATGACGATGAATATATGGTCAGAGCAGAGGATGAAGAAGACATGGTTTCTACTGTAGCCATTGCTGGATGGAGTACCTCCAAATATGAAATGCTACAAGTAGCTATCTTTTCGTTCATGCAAGCTCTCAACCTAGCTAATACTACACTTCAGGATGACAGCTTTGCTGCCGGACCCAGTTGGTTCCCTCTCCCTCTTATGCCTCGAAGAATTCTGTCTTACGAGAGACAGCAGGTGGATATTAAACATGGAGCCTACCGCATCCCTGCTTGGAGAAAAGAGGAGAAAGTTTCCCATTACTATGGAGATAATTGGAGAAATGCGAATGGTACCTGGAAACATGGATTAGATTCCAGAGATAGAGATCCGATGTTACATGTAGAACCCGACTACGATGACTGGGGTGATCATGATTGTAGTAGCTATGATAATGACGACTATAGCTGTGACTGCTACTCAGTGGGATCTGATTCATTTCAACTTTCCTGCTCTGCAGAGTTTCTGGATACACATTGGTTGATTGATTCAGGTTGTTCTGATTATATTACCCCCTTTGACTCTGACTTCACTTTCTTGGGAAGTGATACCAAACATGCTCATATCACTGATGGTAATTCTATTAGGATGATTGGACCTGGTATTGTTCTACTGAAAGCGGTTGGACGAAAAGAACCTCTCACCTTGAACGGTGTTTGGTTCTCCCCTCATGCTTCTTTTCGTCTTCTATCGACGAATCAATTAGCTTTACAGGGATATAAAACTACTATTGGCAAGACAACTGATATCTTTGACAAGCAAGGATGTCTTGTGATCCAGGCCTCTGCCTCATCACCTGGCGATATTCTTCACTGGTTTCGGATGACTTCGTTCACTGCTGCTGGTGATGTTCACACCTTGCAGGATATTTCTTCTTTCGACCTTTGGCACCATTGTTTCGAATACAGCTCCGATAACGCTCTTTGACATGCCTCTACTAACACCAAAGGAGTTCCAAAACTTATCCCACCTTCGGACTCTACCCACCCCTGTCATGGTTGCCAGCTTGGTAAATCCCATGAGTGCCCTCTTGGTCCTTCCAACAAGCGCTCTTCCCATATTCTTGGTTTGGTTCATACTGATCTCATCAAGCTTCCTACGGAGTCCCACCATCGTGCTAAATGGATTCTGACTTTCATTGATGATTGTAGTGCTTCAAGCAAGGACGTCTTGTGATCCGGGCCTCTGCCTCATCACCCGGCGATATTCTTCACTGGTTTCGGATGACTTCATTCACTGCTGCTGGAGATGTTCACACCTTGTAGGATGTTTCTTCTGTTGAACTTTGGCACCATCGTTTCGGCCACAGCTCCGATAACGCTCTTCGACATGCCTCTACAAACACCAAAGGAGTTCCAAAACTGCTTCCACCTTTGGACTCTATCCACTCCTGTCATGGTTGCCAGCTTGGTAAATCCCACGAGCGCCCTCTTGGTCCTTCCAACAAGCGCTCTTCCCATATCCTTGGTTTGGTTCATACTGATCTCATCGAGCTTCCTACAGAGTTCCGCCATCGTGCTAAATGGATTCTGACTTTCATTGATAATTGTAGTGCTTTTGCTTTCCTTGCTTTCTTGCGATGCAAGAGTGATACTGCTGTCTGATTTTGTGACTTGGTTTTACATGCGGAGACCCTCACAGGTCTTTCCATTACCTCTGTACGTTCTGACCATAGGGGGGAATATCTTGGACAGGACCTTCTTTCGTTCTTCATGTCCAAAGGTATTTCTCGCCAGTATTCTGTTCCACACCTACTGCAGCAGAATGATCGAGCAGAGAGATTCAATCGCACCATCATGGAAAAGGCTCAGGCTATACGTCTGAATGCATGTCTGCCGAATTCATTCTGGCAAGATGCAGCAGAATGTGCATTACACTTATATAATAGACAACCCATGCGTCGTTATGGTTGGAAGACTCCTGCTGAAATCTTTCTTGGTGTTAAACCCGACGTTTCTTACTTCTGTGTCTTCGGTTGTAAAGCATACATTTTCATACCAAAGGAACAACGAGCAAATAAGCTTGTGCCTAAAGCAGATGAAATGGTATTTCTTGGATATGAACAAGGATCCAAAGCATACCACTTCTGGTGTCCTGTACATTGACGAGTATTCATATCCTCTACTGCCACTTTCGATGAAGTTACTTTCCCTTATTGTACAAAAAAAACTAAGACCTATAGATGAACTTTCCTCTATTCTCAATCTGGAACTGATGGAACTGGTGCTACAAAAGTATATCCTGATCAGTTAATACATATTCAAATGCCCAATACAGTTCCACCACAACTTCCACCAGCATTACCACAAAGTCTACCATGGCCTGCAAGACCTCCATCACCAGATCCGTCCAATGGATCTTCAAAACAGTATCCACAAGATTACTGGAATCTATCCCAAGCACCTAACGAATTACTAGGATCAATACATCCTCCACTCTCTCCACTATTCACATCATCACCCTCACAACTCAAACTTGACCCACTTGTTGAGGATGAGACATCGCAAACAATACACCCTAGTCCACTCATACCAGGACAAACTAGGAGACGCACTGACTCTAGTTCCCGTTTATCACCTGAATGAGTTCATCAACATAAAAGACGTCTTCTAGATCATTACGATAATGAAGGTAATGAACTACCTGATATCCCACGTTGGACACAAGATGAACATGAGACCGAAAGAGCTATAGAGGATTTCTATCAAAACAATCCTTCATTTCCATTAGAATATCCCCCGAGAGCCCCTTGAAGATTATCTATTGAGACGATTCCTGAGTTTTGTGTCAAACCACATCAACACAGACTGACTCAAGTCCTCAGAGAAGAACCTCACACAAAGACAAAGACCTCTTCTCATATTCCCAAATGTCATATCCAATCAGATAATGCATATAGAGATAAAACACCACTTGAAATAGAGCAAGATCTGATGCTACAACAACAAGCACAGATTTTTATGGATACAAGAGGAGGAGTCAAGTCCAATGACTTCCTTACCACCTCTTACTCCGAGTATGGATACCACTCCTATTCCGGAAGAACCACCAATTCCTACTCTCCATCAAGGAGATGACATGGATGGACTATATGATACTCCACCAACACAACCCTTTAGTTCTAAATGGGTTCGTCACTATATGTTCACTGCTGCCATTGCAATAGGCACTATACCGGTTCATTACTGAGACGTGAAAAAGTTGACACAAAGTGAATAAAAGGAATGGCAGAAATCAATGGAAGAGGAGATGAAATATCTTTACAACCGAAAAGTCTGGGAACTTGTAGATCTACCTCCAGAAAGAAAACCCATCACAGGGAGATGGATCTATACTATGAAAGCGATGGTCATAGAAAGGTGTGATTTGTTGCTAAAGGCTTTACTCAAATCTACGGAATAGATTTTGAAGAAACTTTTTCCCCCGTCGCTCATTTTGAAACAGTTCGCTTACTCCTAGCCCTTGCAGCTCTAGAAGACTAGGAGATTAAAGCACTCAATGTCAAGATAGCTTTCTCTTTGGAGAACTTGACAACAATGAGGAGCTCTATATGACTCAACCTGAAGGTTTCTTCAAGAAAGGAAAAGAAAACAAAGTTTGTCGACTACACAAAGCAATCTACAGCCTCAAACAAGCTGCTATCAAATGGAATAAAGCTTTGCATAAATCCCTCGAGAAAATGGGGTTCAAACACACAATCTCAGATCCTGGTGTTTATATTAAATATATCGGCAAGGGCAAAATTGTTTTTGTTGTTAATGTTGACGATGCACTTTTTATGGATAGTAACGTCAAACTGCTCCTCGAGCATATTGCTATCTTCACGAAGCAATGGAAATTATGCGTTTTAGGCGATGCTACAGAATATCTTGGCATGTGCATTACTAGAGATCGAAAGAAACGAACTCTAAGACTTGACCAAATTACCTATGCTGAGAAAGTTGTTCAAAGATTCCAGCTAGAAAATGCAAAACACGCATGAACACCTTTACCTTCCAGATATATTCCGAGTCCTAATGAGCAAAATGAAGATCCTAAATGAAGATCACAATATCAATCAGTGATCAGATCTCTTTTTTACATCATGCTAGGCACACAACCAGATCTTGTTTATGCAGTAATCAAGATGTCACAGTTCTCTGCAAATCCATCCGAGGATCATCTCAATCGAGCACCTATATTGTTTGATACCTCGCTTATTCAAAAAATGTGTCTATCACGTTTAATGGACTTGCACATGACTCAGGTTTTTCCGCTTATTGCAACACTGACTGGGCTGGTGACCAAGAAACAAGACACTCTACCACTAGCTACTGCATTTTCCGAGTCACAGAAAGTGGCGGAGTTGTGTGAGATGGAGGGGTTTCCAAAGTGGAGCTCCAAGGAGGATGATCCCTTGAGGTAGCGAAGGATCCTCTGCGCCGCACCAAGGTGCTTCAGCTCTGGGGCAGTGCAGTGACAAGCCAATGACTGAACTGCATGGGAGATGTCAGCCCTTGTGCACATCAAGATGTAGAGAAGTTTCCCAATAAGCTTTTGGTAGCTGTGCCCCAGATCGTCGATGGGCGAGTGCTTATCCTCTGTGCGACTGAACAGATGATTGGGGTCCATGGGAATGGACACGCAGTGAGACTCCTCCAGCCCATATTCCCGACACAAGTGTGTGATGTACTCCTCTTGATGAATCCAAGCCTGCTTCCTGGTGCAATCCCGCTCAATCTCAATCCTAAGATATATGCTCACCGCCCCCATGTCGCTCAGGCCGAAACGGTCCTTAATGCAGCCCTTCACCCAGTCAAGGAACTTGCAATCGTTGCATCCACCCAGCCTGTCGTCCACGTGCCAAGTGATGATACAGATAATGCCAGACCCATCTTCTGCACGCCGGTCGTAAATGAAGACAGTGAGGTTGGTCTTGGTCTTGGAGAACTCCATGTCGCATAGCACTGTAGACAGCAATTCATATCAATCCAGTGCCACCTGCTTCAGACCATAGAGCAACTGCTGGAGTTTGCAGGCCAGCTGAGCCCCTCCCTTTCCGTACTGCTCGAACCCCCGCGGCCGTTTTATATACACCTCCTCCTTCAGCTTCCTGTGCAGAAAGACCCGCTTAGCATCGAAGAAATCCAACTTCCAGTCATGCTTAGCAGCGAGGGCAATGAGGAGGCAAATAGACGCCTGTTTGGCAACCAGAGTGTAGGTTTGATGGAAGCAATGCCAGGGACCTGCGAGAAACCTTGAGCAATGAGGCACGCCTTGAAAGGTAACCCTCCCTTCAGATCGATGGATTTGAACTCAAAGACCCAGTGATTCCCGATCAGCTTGTGCTCCGCAGGTGATTTGACGAGGTCCCAGACCTTCATTTTGCACATGGTGTTACAACTGTCTCCAGAATTCACACTATGTCTTTTCTCCCTCTTTTTTTGCTTCGCTTATCGCCTTTACTTTGTCTTCACTTTGTATCATAGATCTCAGGTGATTTCCCATCTCATTTCACATTGCCAATGATCTGACATTCTCCTCTCCGAGTTATCCCTATCTCTATTCTTATCTTCTGACTCATGATGACGTCGTTGCTTCATCAGCTATCTGTCATCATTCATTCTCTGACTCATGATGACGCCTTTGCTTCATCATCCATCTGTAATGTATGATTAATCCTCCGCAGCTTCTTACTCATCCATACTGCAGATGACACATCCCTTCCTCGCAATTCCATTGTGTTCCATCTCATTAGTAGTTAAGGACTGTCCTGTCATTTGTAAACCCCAAGCTAGAGCTACTTGGAATATCACCCAGTTCTCAGCCTACCTTCGAGTCCCTTCGTCCCTCAGTCCTTTCGATCCTCTGCCCTCTTGGGTGTGTCATTAGTCCTTACTCCTCGAGTGATGTGACTCTTCGTGAGCTCCTCCTCAATAAGTACACTTAGTCTTCAGGTCTCGCCAAGCATTACGCTTGCTCGGCCAATCCTTCGTCTTAGCCTTTGCCCTCCAAGTCTACATCTGACTCTACCTGGGCCAGCTGTAACACATGGTGGCTAACTCTTTTTCCATTGCCTCCTTCCAGTCCAATGTGTTGAAGCATTTGATGGCCTCATCATAAATTGCAGGCAGGATTAGTATATTGTATCCAGGTGAGCAGGGGTCATGCTTCTGATCACTGCATATGCTAAGATTTGCTTGCTCAGTGATGATCAAGTTTGCCTGTTGAGTGGGAATGACTTCCTCTCCATCTCCAGATAGGTCATGAAGAGATGCAGCATCCTCAGTCTCACTGGCAGACGCCCCCTCGCCTACAACACAAGCAGCCTGTGTTGAACAAGCACTATCTAGTAGCTCTGAATGCTTTATGATTATATAATAATGACTTAGTTTATAGAGATTACATAATCTTTCTTTATCGTATATAAGATTCAGACCCAGTGTCTGAGTTCAAATAATATCTTGTTCTCTTACCACTACGTTCAATAACATCCACCCGCTGACATCTGGTGAGTACCAGATTCCTTGTCCCTTGGGAGTCTATGGTTTCTACAGGTTATGAGCCCCACCTAACGCACCATGACGAGCGCCCTATGGGCAGCATGCATGAGTAGCTGGTCAGTAACCAGGCTTCAGCCTAAAAGAATGTCGGGAACGCAGCACGTCGTAATGCACCTCTTCATTGAGAGTAGCAACAAACGAGTGCAAACGCTGTGACTGAACCCATGCTAGTCCAGCACGCTGATGACATTGTATTCTAGCTTCTATCACTATGTCCCCCAATACAAACTTGAGCTCTGGCATCCAGATCTTCACCAGCTTCAACTGGAGCTCCTTCTGGTCCTTTATGGCGCCATACCGTCAGGCCACAGGCCACACTTGGGTCATTGGTGTCTCCACACCGCCCACTCTTACAGGCGCCTCCACCAAGGAGGAATGTGAGTTTTGGATTCAATGGACCAAAGCCAATGACACCATCATCGGGACCATCTTGGTCCATCTATCTGAGTCTTTGAAGTCTAAGCACATGGGCACAAAGACTGCCGCCGAGCTCATCAAGGCTCTTAAGGACAAATACGATGTCCCGGGCATCATGGGTGCCTACAAGCTCTTCAAAGAGCTACTCGCTGTCGAGATACCATCAGCCTCTCATCCCGCTCCCGCTCTCAACAAGATTGAGACTCTCTTCACACAGTTGGACAATGCCAGCCATACAATCCCTGACAAGGTGCAGGCCATGCTTGTCCTCGCCAAGCTCCCTGCGTCCATGGACTTTGTCACTCAGATGATAGTCCAAGATAAGGACGCTGCCGGCAAGGCCAAGGATCCCACCGTCACAGGGATTCATACTGCCGCGGTCCTATCATGGGACCAACAATTGATTCAGGGCAAGGGCAAAGCTCCTGCCCACGTGAATAAACTGTCGGCAGTAAAGCTGAAGGGGTCCGACCCCAAGTTCCAACAACAACAGCAACCTCAAGGAGAAGCTGGACCCTCTGGACTTGGACCTGACAGCACTCCATGGCATGGTACCCGCCGAGGTACCAAAGGTGGTCGTGGACAAGCACGAGGTCGTGGCAACGGGCGTGGAAACCACTCCGGTGGTGGAAGCAGCTACCACAATCATCAGATTGCCTCCATGGCCATCACGCCCTACCATGAACCATCATATGCCATCGCTGACCCTTGCACCATCTCCTCACACCCTGCCTCTCTCTACCAAGGAGAAGAAAGTCCTCCTGCTTCTAAGCAGATCTTGAAAGCCTTTTCCCTCACAGACAGGATTGGGGTTAAACCCTCCTGCGAGGTTATTCGCTCGCTTGACGCTACCATTGCTGCTGCCGCCACCACATCCTCCTCCATTCAATTGGAGCCCCTCCCCTCATATCACAGGAGGACATGCACTTTTGGCACTCACACACTGACTCCCTATGGGGAGTACGTCCCTGAAGTGCCCCAGATTCTTGAGGAGGATTTTGAGCAACCTCGCAATGCGCAACTTCACGTTGAGGATGACAAAATGGACGAAGAAGACTCTCGTCCTAAGAAGAGATCATGCCACTCCTATGATACTATCGCAAGGAAATCATGGCGCCCCCAGCTGAGAACTGGGATGAAGAAGACATTGTCGATGTCTATGGCTCTGAATATGGAGTCAACAACGAGGTCGCCCAAATGGCAGGTATTGATGCTGATAACGACAACCTGACCTGGGGTCTTTCAATCGTAAGGCAAGTTAATCCAGTCCTTGACTTTATCTTTCATTACTTACGACCCAAATCCGTATGCTTTTGCAAAACACAGTTGACCTGTTGGATGGGTGGAGTTAAAGATGGAAATAGAGTACAAGTAGATACGGAAATCACTGTACCTGTCACCCATCACGTGAATATACATAATTGCATGTGCAACATGTGTCAGAGAATACAGTATAACTCCTCTGCTGAGGAAGCCCGATCGAATAGATCCCTTAAATGCTCATGCAATAGGGACCATCACGCAAACCTCTGGATTCTTGACTCAGGTGCTTCTATGCACTTTACTCCAGAGAGATCTGACTTCGTCGAATATGCTAAACTAAGCAAAGAGGATATGATCCCAGTCAAAACCGCTGGTCAAATGATCTACGTCATAGGAATAGGCAAATGCCTTATCAGATGGGAATATCAAGGAAAATCTCATGTATTTGAGATTGGTCATGTTGGCCACCTTCCCCATTCTAGAGTACAACTAGTATCCATGGGAAGATTACTTGCACATGGTGCTACAGTCTCCGGCAATCATTGCCACCTAACTTTACGATATGGAGACGGAAGTGTTCTTGCAACCTTCCTTCCAGGACACATTGCGCCTGGAATGTACACCATTGAAGCACTACCTCTAGAAGGTGCTAGCTTTATCAAGAATATAATATACGTCATTTTTTATTGACGATTTGGACATCCATCAAAAGACGTGATAAAACATGCCAAAAAGCATACAGACAGGATCCCTGATTCTATTCAGATCCCTTCTCAGGACACCATATGTCCAGGCTGCACCCTAGGCAAAATGCCAAACAGGAGTTATCCTCCCACCAATTAACGTGCTAAAGCACCCTTTGAGTTGATCCATTCGGATCTTAAATCGTTCCCCATTGAATCTTATCACAAGTTTTGATAATACATTGTATTCTACGATGATTTTTCATTAAATGCATGGACAATCCCTCTGAAGAAAAAGAGCAATGCTGTTAAAGCAACTACCGATTGGCTGATGTATGTCGCCAATAGCCACAGCTCACATGTTAAATCATGGATGTCTGATGGAGGGGGTGTTACGATTGTCTCCTGAACTCTCACTATGGCTTTTCTCTCTCTCTTATGCTTTGCTTATTGCCTTTGCTTTGTCTTCACTTTGTATCATAGACCTCGAGCGACTTTGTATCTCTTTTCACGTCGCTGATGGTCCGACATTTCCCTATCTCCACTCCAATCTCTTCCTATCTCTGTCTAGACCTTCTGACTCATGATGACGCCTTTGCTTCATCATCCATCTGTCATGTACGATTACTCCTCCGTAGCTTTTTACTCATCCATACTACGGATGACATGTCCCTTCCTTGTGATTCCATTGCGTTCCATCTCATTAGTACTTAAGGACTGTCTTGTCGATTGTAAACCCTAAGCTAGAGCTACTTGGAATATCACGCAGTTCTCAGCCCACCTTCGAGTCTCTTCATCCCTCAGTCCCTTCAATCCTCTGCCCTCTTGGGTGTGTCCTTAGTCCTTAGTCCTTGAGTGACGTGACTCTTTGTGAGCTCCTCCTCGATAAGTACACTTAGTCTTTGGGTCTCGCCAAGCGTTACTCTTGCTCGGCCAATCCTTCATCTTAGCCTTTGCCCTCCAAGTCTACATCCGACCCTACCCGGGCCAGCTGTAACAAAAGCTCTAGCTTTTCCCTGCAGTCACCATCGCTGTGAACCGCCCCCACCATCACGTCTCGAACACCCTACCAAAGACCAGAGCAGAACACCCCCTCCATCCCTAGAAACTCTTTAGCCACTTCGTCCCATCAGCACCCTTTGACCACCTCTTCTTGGAGAGGAGAAACCTTAGCCCTAGACTCCCCAGATGCCCCTCCTCAACGCTCTAGTGATGATGACGAGACAGACTTAGACTTTCCCCTTCTATCCAACAAAGAACAGGAAGAAACCCTTTCTCTCGACACAGAACTCGCTCACCAGCTCTCATCTAGCCTAGTCCTCCCTCGAGCCCCCACTGCCCCTTTCCCTTCCCTTTACACCCCTAGCGGAAATATCCTCGCTTCTCAGAGCCCCATCTTAGTACCCAGACCCCGATCACCTTCTACCACCATCTCCAAACCCGTTGAACTCCGCATCTCCCCACCAGAATCCTACGATGGCAATCATAAAAACGCCCTGCCCTGGTTACGATCAATATCCAGGTACCTACTTATCAGCGAGGAGATCTACAACACAGACAACAGAAAGGTCTGCTATGCCCTATCTTTTATGAAATCTGGAAATGCTGCCACCTGGGCAGATATCTACACTGCCAAATTCATCGATGCCAGAAAAACTAGCCTAGGGACATCAGCAAACCCACCCTTGGCTCTACAGACCTGTGCAGGGTTACACAGACCCACAGACCCTACAGAGAGGTACCTAGTAATGCAGACCTCCACAGACCTGTACAGAGTACC
>JBBPOS010000748.1:0-11367 GCA_038091575.1 Leccinum subgranulosum
CAGTTAGGGGTGAGCTGTCCAGCCATAGCCAGTTAGGGACCTTGCTAGGGGCACCTGGAGAGCTGTCGGACCTGGACAGTCCTGGCCAGCGCTGTCCATCTGAGGGCTGGTTTGCTGATGATTCGTGAAGAATCTTCTTCACTGGTGGAATCGGTATGTCACAGCTTCTGATGCAATGTATGATAATTAATCTCAGCAACAGAAATATATTTGGACGTGAGGGTATCCTGGACTACGCCCCCCAGGCCACCAAAAAATTGTCGGTCTCGGCCTCTTTCAAGAGGATCCGTGGGGGCGGGAGAGCAGAAGTGCAAGCATAGAAGGTCAACCCCGGTATTAGTGGTCCATGCTGCAAGTGATGCACAGGAATAGAAAGTAGCGTGTACCAGCCTGTAGATAAACAAATGATGATTCGTTGTTAATTACATCAATGGTGGTAGGAGCTGTCAAGGAGTGACATCATTAGCTAAGTTGTCAAGTAAGCCCATAATTGCTCTCCAGCTCCATGCATTTCGGAAAGACACTAATGGGTAGCTAAACGAACATAGCAACCAAAGGCCCTTATACTGTATACCGTCAGGAAATATATCCTCAACAAGCATCAAGAATGCTTGCCAGTGCTACTATTGTAAGGGTGATATTAATGGGACTTTGGGATCGCCACGAGACTACAGTCTGATTACAATCATGACTGAATGAAAGACACACAGGTACCGTGCTGACCATGCTGATGCATGCATCCACTGATGAATACCATTGGCAACTTAGAGCATCATTATATACCTTCCAGGACAACATCTGCCCCACTCACATGATCCATACAGGTCGTCATTGGATAGATGGCAAAGGTTTCCCAGGCAAGTACCTTCATAAACCAGATTATACACTTGGCTTGTCGGGACTAACAGTATACATGTTGCCCAAATGAACGGCACTGACAATGATGCCCAAACCGAAGCAAAATGATACTTCTGGCGAATTGACATAGGCAAGTACCTTTATAAACTAGATTATACACTTGGCTCGTCGGGACTAACGGTATACATGTTGCCCAAATGAACGGCACTGACAAAGATGCCCAAACCGAAGCAAAATGATACTTCTGGCAAATTGACATCCGCATGCCACTCATGACCATCTGCCATCTGCACGACACTTTTAGCTCCAAGTAGCCTGGCGTTATAAGGGATTATAACTTAAGTTACAAATTATAGATTTGGTACAACTTGTATGACCTTATAAGGGTATACCGGATTTTAGTTTTTTTTGTGATGGAGCAGTAGCATTGAACGACTCGGAGTTGTTGATTACTCGATTTGGGTCATCTACATCATCCTCTATAACCGCCACTTCCTCGCGACATGTCCACTGCCCACAGACCGACATGGGACCCCGCCCAAGCGCGAGATGTCAAAGGCGGCTCGAGACAATTCTCCGTGCGCGACATGGCTGCGCACACCAAGCTCAAGTTCCGGTTCGTCCCTGCCCTTTCTCGTCCCTCGTGGTCCCTACATACTCATACCCCCTACGCTCTTCGTCCATGCCACCGCTGATCACTTTTCCACTCTGACTAACCCTCTCCGACCCCCCCTTTTAACCACTGACGCTGAACAAACGACCCGAGAACAGCCAGCCAGGACAAACCTCAACGACCGAAGTCGCGCGCCGAGACCTCCGCTCAGAACTCCTCGTGGCGGAAACGGAGGCGCGGAACAAGAAGCGCAAGGCTGAGGGGAAGCCGCCTTTGGTTGCTCCGGCGGCGGTAGCTGGTGCCATCACGTCTGGCGCGCAGGAGAGCACGGGCGCGGCGAATGGTGGAGAGGGTGAGGGTGAGGAGGTGGTTAAGCGGCGGAAATTGCTCCAGGAGGCGCTCGAGCTGGATAGGGACGATTCGGATGAGGATGAGGGCGAAGGTGGGGAGGCGGACGGGGATGGGCGGGGTACGCGGAAAGAAAAACGTGGAGCGGACGAGGAGGATGGGGAAGAACAGGGCGGGGATGGGGCCGAGGACGAAGAGGAGGAGGAAGAGGAGGAGGAGGAGGAGGAGGACGATACCGACGAGTTGCTTCGGGAGCTCGAAAAAATCAAACGGGAGCGAGCGGAGGAAAAGGCGCGCCAGGAGCGGGAACAGCTGGCGTCGCAGGCGGCTCAGCTGGGCCAGGCTCCAGGACTGAACACGACGGTTCCGGGGACGTTTACGGTCAAGAAACGGTGGGACGATGGTGGGTGGTTTTCTCTTCTGTTCGGTCCTCTCGTTTTTTTGGAGTTGTTCTTGGATTTGGCGCGGGAGGGATCGCTAAGTCGCTGTGTTGGGTTTCAGATCTCATCTTCAAGAACCAGACAATGAACCAAAAGGAAAAGTCGGGCCATTTCGTGAACGATCTGCTACGGACTGAGTTCCACAAGTGCGTGTTCGTTCTTTGAGTAGGCGCTGTTCCTGCTTCTGACCGTCTTACACATAGGAAATTTATGGCAAAATTTATAAAGGCAAGTGTTGCAGTCTCGAACGCCCAGTTGGACCAGAACACTAAGCGTGTCATTCTTACAGTGATTCAACGACGTTGGGACGGTTCGACTGGTACTTGGCACAAGAAATGCAAGTGCTGCGTAGCAGCCTCTGTACTATGTATGACCCGGCTATTGCTCTATGCGCTTATCCAACTGCCAGATGGGAATACCCCTCTACACTCTTGCACGTTTTTCAACGGCCCGGATGTGTGAGTAGTGTCTACGAATTACCGACGCATGCGTCGTGGGGTGCCCCACCGCAAGGTTCCATGGGGTCATTCATTCTGGTCCGTCTCAACGTACCTACAGCGATTGAACTGTCGGGGTGAGAGCGTTCTATGACGGTGGTAGAACCGACATGAGTCACTCTGGTCTTTGGACACAATGCTCAGCGGTACGATGGAGTCACTGCTGTGTTGTCTAGGCGAATTTAGCGGCATCTTCTACTGAGACCATATGTTGTTCCCAACGTTTCCGATGTCAGAGTTAAACCTTGAAAGTTCCATGATATACTGTGTTGAATAGCTATGATATGGTCGTCGGATGCGTTCTACAATTTGGCTCGTCCGTCTTACGAACAAACAGAAACCAAGTCGACACCTGTAGAGAAGCTTGGAATAAAAACTATGCATTGCTTAGAGTGGTATACTGAATCAAAGACAAGTGGTATAAAACGTCGATATCAAACTGGAGAGATGTAAGACGACGTCCGATGTTCTTCACTGATCGAAAAAGCGAAACAAATAGAATCTAAACAATTTCAGTGAGGGACCAGAGAACCTGGAAGTGATGAAGGGGAAAACGTACGGGAAACGACGAGAAACGAAGCGCGCGCTCAGGGAACCCACTCCTGAGGCATGAAATTCCAATCGATGGAGAGCACCCCAACGTTGAGATCTGCGAATTTCTGGAACAGACCGGTGGACATGTCTTTGATGGAAAGGTCAGCCGACCATCGAGAGAAGCAGAGCAGAGACATACCAAGGTCCCCTGGGGCACACTCTGGACACTCGTCAGCCGTCAAGCCGTATTCTGTCCTCCCCGTTGTCACGTCTGTAACTCTGACGTACTGCAAAGCGAGTATGAGATCGGAAAGGAAGGGGAAAAGAAAAGAAAAGACACGGACTTGTTTGCAGTGAGATCCAGAGTCGTATATTTTCTGGGAAATGGCGACGATGAAGTCCGAGTTGACGTTGTACCAACCGCACGCGCCCAAGCCGGCGTAAAACCATGTTCCCTGAAGCAGAGGGGGTAAGGGATTAGCGTTGGAGAAGTGGAAATGGACGTACCCTTCCGTCGTATGACCGTTCGTCAGGGGGCGGGGCTGCCCAGACTAAGCAGATGAGGACGTTCAATACGGCGAAGACAATGGACTTGAGCATCGTGGGCGAAGAGCAAGAGAATGAATGTGGACCGGGAGGCTGGCATACTATGTTGGATCGGTCAGCCCCTTGTGTTTTTTGTAGTCAGAAATTGAATTTACTTCACTTAACATGCGGAAATCGAAGATGTCCTTGGTTGCAGTACAAGATGTTGGTTGACATTTCATAGGGGGGTTGTTACTCGATTTGGGTCTTCAACGAACGACCATGCGGGTCAAAATATCGACGAACGCCCCGCTGCCTCCATTGAAAGCCTGGTTTCCTCTACACGGGACCGAGTCAAAACAGACCATCTCCTCTTTCAAGACCCTCCTTTGCGCGTCCCTTTCTGTCCTTCGCGGCGTCTCGTCTTCTTCGTTGCGCCTCTCGATCGATGACTATGAGCTACTCGACAATTCCGAGCTCACTATCATCAAAGACGGCGACCTGATTTGGTGAGTCGCTCGGACGCGCTCTTCTGCAAGCTCACTGGCGTGTAGTATAGACGCACTGGACACGCCGCATGAGGACGCCACTGTTCCCCTCGAGCGGGTACCAGCTGGTTCTGGAACTGCAGCGTCACAAAAGCGGAAACGACGCATGTCTGCGCTTTCTTTGAGCTCTGAGCTTGATACGGATTATGATGCTTCTCCGTGGCTATCCAAGACCACGCCCGAAATTCTACAGCAGGTTCGTCGGTTGTTCCCGCCTGCAACGCGAACACGTCCGGTGCCCGCAGTATCGCTGAAGCAGAAGGGACGCGTATCCGCGTCAAGTTCGTCGAGCTCCACGTCCGATTCGGAGTCCACCTCTTCTGAGTCAGATACATCAACGGACGAGGAATCGACGTCAGAATCGGACGACTCATCGCGTCCCACAACGCTGCCCTCAAAAATTCAGGCGGGAGAAGCTCCTAAAGCCAAGTCGCATGTAGCTCAACCGTACGTCCATTTTTCGGTCGAGTTCAGGTCACAACGACAAACGATTACTAGGATGACGTCTGTTCCACCCGGATATGGTAAACCACAAACGCGGTCACGGAATCTACGACGACGACTAAAACGAATGCACGAGCAGGATACTGCCGGCATGTCAGAGGAAGGGCCCATGTCTGCAGCTGTTCCAGAGAAAGAGATGACAACACCGGCCGCGGTTGACGCAAACGCGATGTCAGGCCTGATGTCACTCTCACTGCGGAATAAGAACAAGGCGAAGAACTTTCGGGCGTTAATGGGCAAACCTCTTCCACCCAAGATCATATTTGGGGACGAGGAGATGGCCACACCCGAATGTCCGACCCCGGCGGAGGACACGTGCAAGTCGCAAACGTCAGTGACGCGGGCTCTTCCGAGTTTGATTCCGCCTTCGTCGCGCTCATCTTTACCGCCTAACTTGTTTGTGACGAGCGTTGATGTCGGGGCTGGTTTGCACAGAGAAAAGAAGAAGCGCAAGACGTCCGAAGAGGAAGTCACGGAGGTCGTTGTATCAGGCGGGGATGCTCGGAGGCTGGAGTCACTTGCGGAGGAACGATGGGGAACACTTGAAAAGCTGACGGGAGAGAAAGAAGTGATGCCGGGGAGGACTGCCGTTGGGTACAAGGTGAGCCCGAGGAGATATGACGCAGGCGGGGCTGACTAGTAGACAGGCACTCGGAATTGACCCGCTTACGTACACGCCCGGGTATCTTCTCACGGTCGGGCATGTGCAGTCGTGTGATGCCCGTTCGGTTCTGTTCCGGCCGTTACATGAACGTGAGAAAGTTTCGTTTAGTGGCTGTGTGGAAGAAGGTGATGCCGAAGTGGCTGTGGAGGAACACACGTGGGCGGATATCCTGGCTGGTGATTGGCGGGTGGTTGAGTGAGATTGCGTTGCTCGTCGGCTTGGAATGTTCCGGTTTTTTCCGAAGTCATTTATTACAAGCCAAGTTTTTTTTTCTTCCGTAGTGACTCGACGTGACGATGATCCCGAAAGTCGCGAATTTACTTGCTCACTCAAGTCGTGCAGCAGGCGCACTCAGAAATGTCCTTCAGTCTGGCCCTGCCGCAGGTGCTGGCTCGTCGTGGGGCAGCGCCGGTGCTGGCCCAGGCGGTGCAAAGTTTCACGCCGGAGGCAAATTCTACAAGGGTTACACCGTACGTGTCCTCCGTTGCAGCTGCTCACACACACGACTGACTTCCTCGCAGGGCGCTGGCCGTGCCATCACCCACGCAAATCAGTCTGCAGTCCAGGATGGCGCTACCGAAGAAAAGGAAGAAATCAGAGTAAACTTGGTCACTTCCCGTACCACCACAACGAAGACACCCCGCACCCTCGTACGCCGACATTCCCTCTCCTTCCCCGCTGGTGACCGCAATATTGCCACCGGTGTCTTGCAAGCCGTGCAGTCGCAGCTTCGTGATCGCCACACTGCTGCTACTAGCAAGGATCAACAGGGCGAAACCGAGCAAGAACCGCGTCCAGTCAACGCTTGGTCCTCTTTTTCCCTCGCAGTCGAAGGCGCGTTGAACAAAAAGGACACACCCACCGTCTTGCAACACGCTCGCTGGCTGATTGACTCCTCCCAAGAACCTTCGCTATCCTACTCCGAACCTAACCTCCTCGATTTCAACCATACCCTTCGCGCTCTCGTGTCCGTTGGCTCGCCAGCCAGCGTATCCCTTCTTGAGCCCCTCTACAATGCCCTCCTCCAGCGCGGCCTAACACCAAACCTGGGCACATACATCAACGTGATCACGGGCCTCACAGACAGAGACCGCGAGGTCCAAAAATCGCTCGACGTACTCTCCTGGCGTGCAAAGCGACGCCAACTCTCTGCTATCGGGGACCTCGAAGACGCTCCAGGCGAGGAATCCGATGCCGACGAGACCCAGCGGGCAGTTTTGCTCGCCGAGCACAATTTTGCGATTGCAATGCGCGTTTTCGACGCTGCTTGCCGCGCCGTCCCACACCAGACATCCGATTCTACCACGTCCGGACGTCCGTTGGTCGCTCACTTGCCGGCCAGCGTTTTCCATGCCCTCCTTCGCTCTTGTGCTGCTCACGCAAACATCGACGCTGTTATCCGCATATATGCTCAACTCGAGGCCCGGTCTCGACCCCCTCCTACTGATCTCATGTTCTATTACCTCCTCTCCACCTACGTCAACGCAGGTGATCTCACCGGTGCTAAAGAGGTCTTCCAAGAGTTCCGAAGTCTCAGTACTCGAGGGTTGGTTGCCGAGGTCGAAAGACAGTTCCCCATTCAGCTCAGGATCTGGAACAAGATGATGCAGGGTTATTTCAAGGCTGGCCAACCAGACGGTGCTCTCCGTTTGTTGGAAACCATGATGGACAGCGGGAATCTTGACAAAGGTAACGCTTCATTCACTCTCCAGAACGACTGGCGCGCTGATACGCTGTCCAGGCAACCTAGCCTCTGTTCCCTCTCCAGCTTCGTCGACGTTCACGACAATCATCAGCGGGTTTTGCAATACTGTCTCGTCAGACGGACCTAAGCCTGACATCAAAACCGCGTTGTCTTGGTTTGATCGTCTTCTCCAACAACCCACCCCGTCCAGCCATACCGACGAGCCATCTCGGAATCCTCCCCGTCCAGATCAGATCTGCTGGAACGTCATGCTAGATATTCTTGTGGAAGCCTCGTCCGAGCAAAGCGCTTACCTCGTAGAGCTCAACAGGTTATTTGACATCCTTGTCGACTGTGCTCCCAAAGATAATTTGGGCATCAGGGTTTCGGACACTCTCATGGTTCTCGAAGCAAATGTCCGTCTTCTGGAGGAGTTGGCAAAATCACATGGGTCTGTGACGACGACAAGCGGAGTGGAGGAAACGAGACGCTCGGTCGACTTCATTGGCAACCATGCTCGCAGAATTATCGACCAACTTTTGACCATCAAGCCCGGTAAGAGCCTTCCCAAGTACAAGGCGACGATGACGAGGATACTGTCCGGCTACTTGGACGCTGTCGTGGCCACTTCTCCATCTACCCTTGCTCTCGAGCAATCGTTGTCGATGATTCCTCTTGTTGCATGGCTCGGCTCACCTTGTGCACCCTCGATTGCCCGTCCTCTTCTCTACGCATACATGTCTGCTCCCCAGAGACTCGATGTTTTGGACATGGAGACCATTCTCCAGTGTGCAATCTCGCTCCCCGTGAATCCCTCTGTTTTGGAAGTTTCCCCTTCATCAGGTGCCGCATACACTGGCCTGATGCCACTGTTGCAGACCATGAGCGATGCCAAGGTTGACTTACGGCTGGTGTCCAGCAAGGTACAGGTTGCTGTGACGGAAGCCCTCTACGCCAACTTTACAGAGCGCGAGGTTTCTCAGTTTTTGGATGGTCTTGGATGGTCTTTCAACCGCCTCAAGATGCCGTTTGCCGAGCGGACAAATGAGCAGAACGATGTTCCTCGTACTCCCACACCACCCTTGCCTTCTGCCGAGTTTGCTCCATCTTCGACACCAGTCATCATTGATGGGGAACTCAGTCGACATATCGACCAGTGGTTCCCTTCCCATCCATCAGTCACGGTCAAGGACAGTTACAACACCCTCCAAGCGGCCATCTCTGCGGATCAGCCTCGTTATCCCCATCCAGCCACTCTTGGCAGGTTGATCAATGGCCTTGGACGTGCAGGCAATCTTTCCGCTGCACAATCGGTGTATTCTATCGCTCAACAGGTTCTTTTCTCTTCCTTCGTCGCCCAAAGCCCCACCTGGCAATCACAAGCATGGTTCCAGATCGAAGACAACATGCTCATTGCCTACGCACACGGAGGCGATATGGATGCTGCGTATGCGCACCGAAGCCGGATAACTGCGGCCGGTGGTGTTCCCTCCCCTGACGCGTATGGGTCGTTGATCGAGTGTGTCAAGGATACCACGGACGATACTTCGAACGCCATGGCCCTCTTCTCGGAATGTCAGATGCTTGGAACGAAGCCCAACGTGTACCTCTACAACACCATCATCTCCAAGCTCGCCAAGGCGCGCAAGGCGGACTTTGCACTGGACCTTTTCCAACAGATGAAGACCAAATCGTCGCTGCGCCCTTCTTCGATTACCTATGGTGCTGTGATTGCTGCATGTGCGAGGGTTGGTGACGCGCTAGCCGCGGAGCAGCTGTTTGAGGAAATGACGAGTCAGCCCAACTTCAAGCCTCGAATCCCGCCCTACAACACGATGATGCAGCTCTTCACGCACACAAAGCCGGACAGGGAGAAGGTGTTATACTATTTGGATAAGATGACCGAGGCCAAGGTTCAGCCATCTGCGCATACGTACAAAGTAAGTTGTTCATTCATCGTACGTCTGTCTGGTCTAATCGCGCCCTAGCTCCTCATTGATGCTTACGGAACCATTGAACCCGTTGACATGACGGCCATGGAGGAGGCCTTCAAGCGCGCCGAGTCGAACCCGCGCGTCCGCCTCCAAGGCACACACTGGGCCGCGCTGATCAACGCTTATGGTTGCGTCATGAAGGACACTGACAAGGCCATCAGCGTTTTCGAATCGATCGCCTCGCATCCATCTTCGAAGCATGGTTCTACGTGCCTTCCGGACGCCGTCTCCTACGAATCATTGATCAACGCCCTCGTGACGCGCAAACGGATGGACCTCGTACAACAGTATATTACGCGGCTGCAGTCAACTGGCGTACACATGACAGCCTACATTGCGAACCTGTTGATCAAGGGATACGCAGCTGACGGTGCGATCGAGGAGGCTCGGGCGGTCTTTGAGAGTTTGGCTGATCCAGCGAGTGGAGTTGCCGCTCCTGGAAACCACGTCCCGCACGATTCGTCTTCGTCCGGTTCTACATCTGTGGTGTCTACCGATTCGGTTTCGTATAGAGAGGTGAACGCGTCTGGGTGTGGTTTTTGGGATTATGTTGACTGAACACGTCTTGCTAGCCTTCGACGTGGGAAGCCATGTTCCGCGCCGAACTGGGCAACGGTGATCGTGAACGCGCGATTGCATTGCTGGAGCGGCTAAAGGAACGGTACGTTGTCGTTTTCTCGCACTTTTTGGATTGTCGACCTGATCTATCTCGTCTTCCAGACACTTCCCAGAAGCGGTGTACAACCGGATACGAGGCATCATGCTCGACGACACGGTTGCACCATGGGGCCAGTCGCCCGTGCAATCACAATCTGAATCAACGTCGACGCCATCGCCGTGAAGATCTCGACATGGCACCATTTCACAGCATCTACCAGGAATTCTGGTTCCCTTTCGCATCCTACACCATACATGCCGCACGTCATTACTCATTCGTCACACATTTGCTTTTAATTATCCATGCACTCATCATCCGCGCGTCCATTCCACTGCAAACGCGTAATAAAGACAGAAGAAGAAAAATCCCAACTAATTTGCTGACGAGGATGACTTGTTTACCCATAGTATTCACGCTGACTCGATAATTGTATATTATTGTGTTCTTTTTTTTTTTCTTTTGCTTTGTAGCATCATACCAGACGCTAGTCTCGATCATTTCAATCCATGATAACGCCTCAATGTGGCGCGTTCGTTGATCAAGAGGATATTGATGTGTTGCGGGTTGTGTATCTGCAACCATTCAAGTCCACTGGCTGGTTCACGTGCGCGGAGCACTTAGACAGGATATGGCCCGGAGGCACACCATGCCAGAGGGAGTGAGCTGGAGTAGCAGTTACATACCGGTTAGGTTTATAATAGAGGCCTGTGTGCGAGGAGAGGATACTCGGGGTCTGTTTTGCTCGTCCGTCTGACATCCCTCTCCGAGGATTAGGATCGGGCGACCGGCCGTTAGAGGGTGCGGTCTACAGTACGGGTAGGGACAGATAAAGGAGCGGGATAGTAGCGGTTTCGAGCAGGGGGCTCCGCTACCCCTACCGCTGCCCATCCGAGACCGTTTAGGGTTCCAGCTACCAATCTTATATCGAGGGAGTTGGCCAGATCACAGAAGTGCTAGTGACATGCGAGGGCACGACCCCGGATAGATTGGTTGCACTTGGGGCAATAACCAGTGGGGAGGAGGGAGCTTCCTGCTCGTAGATGGAGGGGAAAGGAAGGGGGGCGATTCCCACAGGTTAGCCTCCCGCCAGCACTTATTCGCTACCATGCGGTGCCCACGTTGGTTCATACCAACGTGCGGTCCTCTCTCGCCATCACGAGGATTCGGCTGAGCGACACAGACGGTTACACTAGACAAGATAGGCCGCGTAGCTTTTCCTGGTGACTTGACGTTCAATCGAGCTTTGCCTTTTCGAATCATGTAACCGTGACTCTAAGAAAAAAGAAAAAAAGCTTGGACAGTGTGGGTACGAGCAGGACGTACTTACACGTCAAGGAACGTCGAGGGAGTTGCGAATTACAGTAAACAAATATATAACGGGAGCTTCCGGTGACAGAGGATCGACGTCACTGGAAGTGGGTTTTCGGGCTCCGACGACGAAGAAGCTATATAATCCATCGAGTGTATGCTCGTGGATCTTGGCCCGCTTCTTTGTCGTCG
>JBBPOS010000749.1:0-11328 GCA_038091575.1 Leccinum subgranulosum
TATATAGGCAGTCCTTATGGCGCCACCAATATAACGCTTTTCCCTCCCACTCTCGTGTGACCACCAAAGTAACTACCCAGGTAAGCAGTAGTGTTCCACTCTGCCATTTACATGCCTGCTCGTCACTGGCCTCGTACATTGACGGCTTTAAACATGGAAAGATGAGCAAACAACTGAATACTCCGTCGTACATCATCGAGGGCATCGTTTGCCTGCGCATGACGCAGTTCCCATTCGATTCGCTGCAGTCTCGGCTCACAGGGAGTCCCAGCAGGCAGTTCCAATGGAAGGTGAAGCTTCATCTGCTCCGGTTTGATGTCCGTGTCTTCCTTCGGAATGTTCTCGCTGGCCCGTAATGCAGCCGCTGAGGGCATATAAAGTTGTTGTACCTGCACCCACGAGTCTACTCTTCGTTGAAGCGCATTGCGGCGAGCCGTTATGTTGGCCTTGTGTAGATCCGTAGCATGGGGGCCAACTTCAGCGACTTCCGTAACCAGACGCCGTCTCAGTGATGAATTAGAGCATGGATGGCCACCATACGAAGCACACCTACTGCATGTCCTCTATGTCGATCCCTTGTGAAATCAAAATAAACGGTGATATATCAGTGTGAAGCGACACGTCAGTGTGATCTTGTAGTTCCCGTGCTTCCTCCTCTGCGAGACGCAACCTCACCGCTGAAAGTGTCAATGCTACATGACCTGACTCAATGACCACATTGTGAATAATCTGCGAACACTTACGCAATGTTTGACCCTCGAATGGATTCATTTTCATCCCAGTCTCATTGTATTCCCAAATCTCCACGTCGTGGAGCCATTTCTGCAGTTTCGATGGCTCGATGGTCGCTTCCAGTTCCTCAAGTTCTTGCTGATGGTGTTCCAACCATCGCAACCCTTCAGTCATCTTGCGTGACATAGTTCGGCCTGACGAGTCGACTGTAATAAGTGCCAGCAAGCAATCAAACTTCACAACATACCCATTGCAATACTTTTCTTCTAGTTGGAATCGCCGAAGTGGTCATCTAGATGATCCCGGCGGGCGCCAGGACCCATCTCTTTTGTGCTGGAAGCCACACGGTTAAAGTTGGCCCAACCACGTTCTGGAGCTTCTCCGTCGGTCCGACCCACCCAGCGCGTGAAGTTGAATGAGAACCTCGTTTGGCAGTGCTGGACATGTGCCTTAAGGTGGAACTTGGGTACAAAAAACCGCACGTTCTTCTCTGCACGGTTCAGTTGGAGATGACCAGGTAAGTTTGACATCCGGTTCCATATTTTCTTGTGCCATTGGCACGCAATGTCGTAAGAAAAGTTGTACATGCGTAACCCAAAATGCGCCATGGCTGAGAACACGATGTAGTCCATGTTGATGTACCTGAACGATCAACATAATGCCACTACCCAAACCAGATGCGCTCACCGTTCCCCGAATTGGATATCCCCGACACCATTGGGGAGCTTCATTTCATGCCGAGCGCAGTCTATTGTCCCCACTCCAGTGGCTGCGAGTCCTCGTCCAGGCTTCGTGTCAGCGCTATTGACAGCAGTATGGCTGACACAAGTACTTCGCTATGTGTGTTTTGGTACGTCAGCAAGAAAGTAGTTCTTGTGACCTATGACGAGGTACCTACCTCTTGTGGTTCCTTGGCGTGCTGGGCCAGGTAGTCCTTGTAAGGCTTTTCCTCCACAAAGTACGCCCATCCATCATTCAGACTGGGATCGTGAACGTCGGATGATATGGCTTTCCGCTTCAGCCGGAAATTGGCGTCTATGGCGACAAAAAGTCCATAGATCCATCCTTGCGCGGGTGGCTTTGTCTCCCAATCATCCGGTAAGTTGATTCCAGGATGAGGACATGCTGGACACTTAACGACACACTCGCCTTGTTTGATGCTCTCGAGGCCCTTCGGATCATGACCCTTTCCCCCCGTTTCAGCTGCTTCAGGTGTCGGAATTCCCGACTCATTCGCAGAAATGCTGAGTATCTATCCCGTGCGTCCTTCAGGCCAGTGTTGTCGGTGAGTCGGGCCAAGCTGTTGTAGTATTCGTAAGCCGATGCCTTCGATTCCAATGAAAGCAAGTGAAACACCTTGAGAACTGCAAAGGTCGCAGCGGTCCGGGGCTCAGTGGTGGTAGCCGGGAACCACCGGCACCGGAGTAGTTGTTTGTAGTGTGTTTGGGCCGATTCACAGCCGCAAAAGTCCAGATTGATCACGTGAACCCCGTTCACGTGAATTACAACGAAGTCGTTGCCAGTGGCAGGCTTGCGATTGTAGCAAGGCACTCCTGGTGGGTGGCCCAATTGAATTCGAAGACCCAATGCATTGAGGGTGACATGTTCAAAATACTTGCCGTTCCATTCCTATCCAACCCATTAACATTCAGTCATTACAATGTGATGTTCGTACCTCAATCCTGTGCAGAGGCAAAGTCATGTGACACGATAGGACACATGGTAAACAACTCAGGTGTGTCCCAAAACAGTCTTCACAACGGTATCGAGCTACTTCATTGTTACCGCAGCCACAGGACTCTTGTTGGCCACCACGCCCTTCCATGCGAATAAATTCATCAAGAAATGAGGAACGTTCGGGGATCCACTGAAGGAGTGGATGGATCTGTGGACTGTCAGGTGTGTCGACTGATAATAAACTCCACATACACTTGGGTATTGTTTTTTCCCAGTAGGTTGATCCTCGCCGTCATCCATGGGTGTATCATTTGACGGGTCCCACAGACTTGGCTGGGGGTCCTGAAAGCCCTCGTCCACGATATCCGATGAAGGTGGAGGTTTGTTCGTATTGACTAAGTTTGCCGCCATGAAAGCTGACTGCACAGTTATGCGACCAGCATCATTGGCCCGGTAAACATGATGTCGGAGGTACTGAATGTCCTCTTTTTGGCTATCATATTTAATGAGGCGAGGTTTTTTAGGAGGACGTCCTCGGCGCATTGAAGTAGCAGGCAACGGAGACTGAGTACATTTCAAAGGTGTCTTTGTGATCTGCAATCTTCCTTCATCATGTCAATGTCAGCAGGTGTGATATATGATTGCAAAGTGAGACTCTTATAAAGTCCCCGTTTCCTTCAATCGTTCCGCCAATACAATCCCTCCCATGTCCAATCAAAAGGCTGTAGGTGGCTTTCATCCTTGCCTATTGCTAGTCACTGATCCCCGTTCTGTAGTATACTGATCATATCCTTCAATCGTTACGCCAACACAATCCTGACCCTGTGGTCAGTGTAACTGTAAGCAGTTTCTTAAAAGACATGCTTGGGTGACGGTGATGGTTGACATGTTCCTAAGCCTACTGGCGAGCGCGTGCGTAGGTTAAGAAGTCAAGGTATTGATTTCCAGATCAACACCCAGGAACCCTACCCCCTTCATCCCTGCCAATTGTCATGGGCTATACAACATTTTTACGCTCGAGGAGAATGGATGTTCACCTCCTCTGAACTGCGCCATGAATACTTCCACGGAATGATACTCGAGTTTAACCGTAGGTGGCCGCTGAGGCATGACCTGTTCCCCTCAGTGCCTTTTCCGGTCGCGCTAGACCAGGAACAGCAGGAACAGATGTCGAACAAGCTTGAGCATCTCCGCCGAGTGCGTCTCACCACCTTCGCATGGTTGTCCTTACTCAGGCTGACAGTTATTTAGCATTTACAGGTTCTATATCTATGGATTACCTATGGTCGACGTCATTTCGATCTGAACTGGGTGGTGGATGATGGGCAGTCAGGTCGCAGAGCATGGCAGCCGGCGTAGATTAGTTCGTCTTCGTTTGAATCACGGGTCCGGTAGAGCCGCAATGGAAGCCAAAACTGTGGCACCATTCATCCCAACCACGCAAATATACATGCTACTTACGAATTTGGTAGAGAAATAACCCGCGCTGCCGCATGCTTGCCACATCCTGATCCTCCATCGCGGCCAACAACAAATCCTCTATGACCTTCACCGTGGACCTAACACTTCTCTTCAGATCGCTGAGCAGTGACTTGTTGATGTGAGTGGCAGTCGGGAGGGCCAACTCGACTTGCCCCACCCCTGTATGTATGGACATAATGCTTTTGTAGCATTTTGTCTCGATGTAGTCAATACAAAGTGAATCGAGGAGACCGCCCAGACCCTCATCGAGCATTGATTCGAGAGTTTGCAATGGATCCCCCCTAAAGTTACGGTCAGTTGTTGTGAGTGAGACGTTAATGAAAACCAACTGTTCAAGTTGTTGCTCGGCAGTCATAATGCTAGCCTGCATGCGCGTCTGACGCCTCTGACGTGCCTTTGCGTTTATTTCATGGCGATGACTAGCGTGTGCCGTCGTTGAAATAAGTTCGTATTGATTGGGAATCATTCATTATATAGTATAACTTACTTTTGATAATATTTTGCCCGTGAAGCACGAGCAGCATGTTGACGTTCTTGCTGTGTATGGTATGACTTAGGTCGTGGCATGGTGTTGAAATGGACGCACCGACGCAACTCACTGGCATGCGCAACTCAATTCAGTATTTACCATTACAGGTGAGCACCAACCTCCGGTGTTCATTGCAACATGATGCAGATTCCGAGTCATGTTTTCACCAAAGTTGCAGGATATCACCCACACACACTTTAGAACCCCTCCAGCCACTTAATTCACAGAAAGCAGCTCTACATGACGTCTACTGGGCCCCGCAGTTGGTGATTGGAGACTTTCGGCAAAGATGAGATAGGAGAGAAACGTACTATGCAGCAATAGGAGAGAAACTCCCGGTAATTTGGTTCTAATCAGGCTGTAATTGGTAATAAGCGATCGGGAGATTGAGCCACGGGATCATGGCAAATAAGCGATCGGGAGATTCAGCCACGGGATCATGGCAATGGCCTGTCCATACACGTCACAGTAAATAATATGAGGCTACTAATCGAATATTTGACCTAACCCAATCCACCTAATTCTTGCTCAAATATTCGAAGGTTTCATCATCTATAGAATCTAAGATGATTTGGCCGCCCTCTTTAGCCGAGCTAACCTTGTTATAAACTGACCCCTTGACATTGATCACAAGGGGTGCAACCGTCGTCCTAAGCATAGAGGATTAGTAGTGTTACATCCCCCCCTCAAATAAAAAGTGAGGATTGACTTACCAATGAGCGAAGACCCCCACAAGAAGGCCCCGCATGATGACATAGAACGGACCTTCCAAATAATCCACCAGAAGGATGAATGCGATGCCGTGGTATTGGAACTTGTCGTGATGCCTGGGGATGCGCATGTCGACGGGGAGAACTGCCCCCAAGCGGGCAGCTTTGGGAATCGGAGCGAGTGGGGGAGCCCGTTGGCCTGGTAAATGTGGCGTCAGGACGGCGCAGACGCGTAGTTTGCGGAATGTCAACGAACCTGTCCTTCGGTGGTGGTCTGCTTCGTGATCCCTGAAAACGAAGCACGCCTGGTCTCGTATGGTGGTGCATAAACGTAGGGCATCGTCTTGGGAAATATTCAACTGCCTCAAGGTGTTGTGCCAATCTGTAGGACGCTCTGTGAATGGCACTGGGAGAGGATAGACTACTCTAGTGTGACTTACAGAGCATATCTTTCGTGGTGAGACCATAATGGAAGTCTTCGGGAGGGAGACTTTGAACAAGGCCGTTGCTAAGAGTGATCTCGACTCGATGGCTCATTGTGTGGGGGATCAATCCTAGAAACTGTGATCACATTAGTATATATGCACGAAGAGAGCAGGGGCAACGCGTTACACACGTTGCCACGGTGGCAACGCATTTCTTGCGAACTTCGAAAAATTGTTTCTATTGTCCGTCTTCGGCAGGCTGCGATCCACACGTCAGATTCTTAGGAATGATTGGCAAAGCGACGGTACTTACAATGATGTATCAGTGGCAGTCCATATAAACGAATATTCATCGTATCGTTCATTTCTCTTCTGTTGTCCGTATGAGAACTACCGTGACGATCGACGTCAGCATCAGGCTCCGAGTCATCGTGCTTGAACTGTAAAAAGTAAGTCTCATCTGCTTACAAGGAGAACTGAGATGAAACATTCAATACCTCAGTGGCACCACGCACATGGGTCACTCCGGCGCAATCAGAATTTATTCTCCCGTTTCACTCCGAGTACGTGCAGTGCCAGGCTAAAGGCGACTACTCTTTGTTCTGGCCACCGTTTTATCAGCAGTGGTTTGACAAATTTCCCGAGCGACTCACCGTGTTCCCCAATATATGTGCTGACATCCCGCTCTCCAAAGATCAGCACGTGGAAGTTTCCGAGGCTGTGGAAAAGCGAAAAAAGGTATGCGTACTAGCTCTGCGCGCGCGGTGATGGCTGATGCATGTGGTAGAAATTGTGCAATCGATTGCGCAACTTGTGGGGTGTCGGCAGATTAGCGCGTCAGACACAGGAGACCGACGCCAGGACATCATCGGCTTTCATCGCCGAACTGATGACCAACCCTAAGGATGAGTGCACTCGTAAGCCTCAGAAAGTAGAGGCTTACATCAATTTATTCTATGACGAGAAGGTCAAGCCGGTGGTCAAAGGAGCAAGCGATGTACCTCAGGATGATGTGATGGCTGCAGCTGGAACTGGAAAGCTACCAAAGGCCGAGCTCCATCTGGTCACGATCATGAACCAGTCAAGGAAACTATTGCAGGAAGAGACTGATGAGGTGAAGGCGTTGGTGGACCAACGGTGGCAGGAGATGGTCATCGAGAAGCAGAAACAGGTTGCTGAGGGAGGTAAAAAGAAGGCGGACACACAATAGCAGCTGGGTATCATCACTGAGTGTCACGATCGGTACTTACATGCATGCGTGAAAGCTATATCGACAGGCTAGGGCCGACATTAGATAGATTTATGCATAGCCTTCAGGATCTGACAGGGTGGTCATTCACCGTGCTGATGGGTGGACCGTGCCCCACCACGGGAGGAAAGATCGAAACCTGTGGGTTTCATGTTGGCAAGACGAATCTTGGTTATACATTTGATCAAGCGTATGCAAACTACTCACCGGGGATCATGGCTCCCTACAGAGGGTTCCTGGAACGTGTATACGGTGAGTCATTGGACATACCTATTACCGTTGCCATGGACGACTGATTGACGGATATCCAGCGTCCTCTGGCAAACTGGAAGTCGATGATAACAGCGAAGTGACTCGGAATTTGCCGGATTTAGGCGTCGCAGGAAGTTCAAGTTCTATCGACAATTCCACAAGCCTACTGATTCCCGACGGCTTGTGCATTGCGGAAAGCGACGACTTCCACTACAATTTCGGCGATCCAGCTTCAAACGACGTGCTGGAGAACTTCCTGGTCAAGTACAGTGACCCCAGCTGCTTGGCGAATGGGACCGCACCACCAATCTCAGCCCCCATCCCGTTCGCGAACATTGGAACTGCACAAGTCACACCCCCGCCGGTTGCACCTGCCAGTGCGCAACTCACAGCGCCCGGGCCTCCCATCCTTAGCGCACAAGTCACACCATTGCCGCTTCAGCCCACGCCCCACCCTTCCCACTCTGTCGGGACTGAACAAATCACACCGATGTCACTTGGATCCGCACCCCCGCCGCTGCCGGTTCAGCCCACACCCTACCCTTCCAACTCTGTCGGGACTGACCAGGTCACGCCGCCATCACTTGGATTCGCACCCCCGCCTGTTGCACCTGCCAGCACACAACTCACAGCGCCCGGGCCCCCCATCCTTAGCGCACAAGTCACACCATTGCCGGTTCAGCCCATGCCCCACCCTTCCGACTCTGTCGGGACTGATCAGGTCACGCCGCCATCACTTGGATTCGCACCCCCGCCGGTTGCACCTGCTAGCGCGCAACTCACAGCACCCGGGCCCCCCATCCTTAGCGCACAAGTCACACCATTGCCGGTTCAGCCCACGCCCCACCCTTCCGACTCTGTCGGGACTGACCAGGTCACACTGCCATCACTTGGATCCGCACCCCCGCCACTGCCGGTTCAGCCCACACCCGACCCTTCCGACTCTGTCGGGACTGACCAGGTCACACCGCCGTCACTTGGATCCGCATCCACGTCGGTTGCACCTGCCAGCGCGCAACTCACAGCGCCCGGGCCCCCCGTCCTTCAAGTTAGCGCAAATGGTCAGCCTTCCTCTGCAGCGCCATCGGTTGGATCCGCACCGAATGAACCCATGAAACGGCGATCCCGTCAACCATCCAGGCGCAATGATGTTGCGAATGGGATCGGCAAGGTCATTGGTGAATCCAAGAAACGGTCCGCCTCTGGCAACGGAAACGGCGAGTCGACCAAGTGGGTGGTGCTTCAAGTTGCGGTGCTTTGTTTCGATTACTGACCAGTTTGCTAGAAAAAGGAAGACAAAATAAAGTCGTAACGTACAAAACCGTACTAGTACCATCTTGTTGAATGTCTGTAGTATGTAGCACGAATGATAAATCAGTTGCGTACTATATCAGATTATATTGGTGGGCTGTGATCGTAATACAGACGTAGTTACAAGGGTGTATAACACTTTATATCGTGTGCAGCGGCGCATACCGTGACTGACTCGGAGGATGTGTGATATATCACGATAAGGGTGTTCCGGGACGGAAGTTGAACAGTGGGTGATATATCAGTGTGGTGATGCGATCATAGAAATAGCGTACTTACAAGGGTGATGTATCACTGTATATCGCGTGCAGCGGCGCATACCGAGCATGTGTGATATATCACGATAAGGGTGTTCCGGGACGGAACAGTGGGTGATATATCAGTGGGGTGATGCGATTATAGAAATAGTTTACTTACAAGGGTGATGTATCACTGTATATCGTGTGCAGCGGCGCATACCGAGCATGTGTGATATATCAGGATGAGGGCGTTCCGGTACGGAACAGTGGGTGATATATCAGTGGGGTGATGCGATCATAGAAATAGTGTACTTACAAGGGTGACTCAGTGTATCACTGTGCAGCGGCGCATACCGAGCATGTATGATATATCAGGATAAGGGTGTTCTGGTATGGAACAATGGGTGATATATCAGTGGGCCAATGTGATCGTAGTAGAAATACCGTACTTAATACAAGGGTGATATATCACCGTATATCGTGTGCAGCAGCACATACCAAGCATGTGTGATATATCAGTGGGCGAATGCGATCATAGTAGAAATAGTGTACTTACAAGGGTGATGTATCACCGTATATCACGTGCAGCTGAACATACCGAGCACGTGTGATATATCAAGATAAGGGTGTTCCGGTACGGAACAGTGGGTGATATATCAGTGGGCGAATGCGATCATAGAAATAGTGTACTTACAAGGGTGATGTATCACCATATATCGCGTGCAGCTGAACATACCGAGCACATGTGATATATCAGGATGAGGGCGTTCCGGTACGGAACAGTGGGTGATATATCACAGCGGCGCATACCGAGCATGTGTGATATATCACGATAAGCCTGGTGTTCCGGTACATGGGTGATATATCAGTGGGCGAATGTGATCATAGAAATAGCGTACTTACAAGGGTGATATATCACCGTATATCGCGTGCAGCGGCGCATACCGAGCACATGTGATATATCAGGATGAGGGCGTTCCGGTATGGAACAGTAGGTGATATATCACAGCGGCGCATACCGAGCATGTGTGATATATCACGATAAGCCTGGTGTTCCGGTACATGGGTGATATATCAGTGGGCAAATGTGATCATAGAAATAGCGTACTTACAAGGGTGATATATCACCGTATATCGCGTGCAGCGGCGCATACCGAGCATGTGTGATATATCAGGATGAGGGCGTTCCGGTATGGAACAGCCTTGGGTGATATATCAGTGGGGTGATGTGATCATAGAAATAGTGTACTTACAAGGGTGATATATCATCCTATATCGTTGTGTGATATATCACGATAAGCCTGGTGTTCCGGTACGTGGGTGATATATCAGTGGGCCAATGCGATCGTAGTAGAAATAGTGTACTTACAAGGGTGATGTATCACTGTGCAGTGGCGCATACCGAGCATGTATGATATATCAGGATAAGGGTGTTCTGGTACGGAACAATGGGTGATATATCAGCGGGCCAATGCGATCGTAGTAGAAACACCGTACTTACAAGGTTGATATATCACCGTATATCGTGTGCAGTGTCACATACCGAGCATGTGTGATATATCACAATAAGGGTGTTCCGGTACGGAACAGTGGGTGATATATAGGGTGATATATCAGTGGGCCAGGGATCATACAAAACAGATACTTACACGGGTGATATATCACTTGTAAACTCAGCACAGTCATGTATCCTATTTTTTAGCTAATTAGCATGGTTATGATATATCAAAACTACCATATCGACTCTCGCGGATTGTATTGGGGTAGTCGCCAAGGGCGTGAAATTTGTACGTCACCAAGTTCAACTTGCGTTCCTTATGCTGCAACCCAGTCGTGGGTGCGTCCCCTCTTTTTGCTGCAAGTGCTGCAGTCCGACACCCTTGAGCAGCACTTTCTTGAGGGAGCTCATACGTGCGGTAAAACTCGCACGTTGTTTTCATGAAGCAAAGGATTGACTTCCGAAGAGAAACAACTGCGTCGTCAAAGAAGGCGAGGGTGTCGCTTGTGTGAATGCGCAGTTTAGCATACGTGTGCCAGCACACAAGGTCGAAAAGCATATGAAGAATGCATTTGTTGTGCGGTTCCGGGAGCAAGCCTTCAAAGCATGACATTGCACACTGGGCGGTTGAACAATTTGATGGGGATTCAGAGGGTCAACGGAAATATTAGAAGCAATAACGTACCTGCAGAATATCCTCAAAATCCCTGACACGTTGTTGTGAAATCTGCGGATAGTCCCGCACCCAAATGTGGGGACTGCACGATACCTGACAGGAGATGATTGTGAAAAGGGAAAGAATCTCATAATAGGTGGTTACATGCCTCTCGTTGATCAGTTGGATTGATTGGCCTCCTTGCGCAATGAGGATACGCAAGAGATGAGTAAATATAGATTTCCAAACTCCAAGTTCGAATTAATGAAGGAGATCGACCACGAATAGTCGGAAAAAATTGATACCCATCTTGCGCAAACGGTCTGAAAATGCATTCTGGAGTGTGATCAATATAGTGCATACAATCAATAGATATAAAGACACACAATAGTTGGCACATATGATCCGTCTTCCAAAATATCACGCACATGTTGTCCACCAATCCTTGCACCTTGCTCATATAGAAGTTATACAACTCCTATGTGCGCAGCCGAGGGGATGTAGATCCAAATAGGATCTTCCAAGAGGAATAAAAGGGAAGACTCTAGTAGGAAACTTACTAGGAAAGT
>JBBPOS010000750.1:0-11311 GCA_038091575.1 Leccinum subgranulosum
CACTCCTCCTCATACCTTGACGGGTAAATTCTCCTTGTATCATTCTGATATATGTTTATCCTAATCTATGTCACAGTCCAAATCGACACTGGTGCAGCGTACGTACCTTCTTTTCGTTCATACAGCTGTTTTTGTTTAGATCAACGCAGCGATATGTGGCTACTGGAGACCGGCTGTGCTGGGATTTCCGAACATTGCCCTATATGGGATCCCATTTCATCCGAAACTATCGAGTACAGTGGTCAGTCATTTGAGCTCACATATGGAGATGGAACCGTCACCCGAGGTGATCTATATATTGATAATGTGACCATCGCCGGATTCACTGTATGTTTGGTATCGCTGATAAGCATGACCATTGATCAAGTTCTGACGCCAAGCTAGGCGGACCCTCAGACCTTTGGTGCTGCAACATCGTACACTTCTCCGATACAGAACAATGGAAATTCAGACGGGCTATTGGGATTAGCCTTCCCTTCCGTCTCGAATTTTGGTGCTGAACCGCTGTTTGCATCGCTTGTCAGGCAAGGGAGCCTAATCAATCCGGTATTCTCATTGAAACTCTCTTCTTCTGGGGCCGAGATGTACGTTGGTGGAACAAACAGTATGCTGTACACAGGTGACATCGCTTATACACGCGTAACAGTTCCTGTGAGTCAAAATTGTAGACAAGAGTGAATGATGCTGACATTGGAATTTTATGTAGGGTCTCTGGCAGGTGTCCATGGACGATGTTCGTGTTAATGATAAAAAAGTTCTCGAAAATGTAGCTGCTGTTCTCGACACTAGTTCAAACTTCATCTACGGAGATTTGGAACGGGTTGCAGAATTGTACAGGCCCCTTGGCGGTGCCTCAGAGAAACATGGAGGCTTTGATTACTATTACCGTGAGTCCTGATTGCGTTCAGTACCTTGATCTTATTGACATCCTGCAGTACCGTGCAACTCTTTCCCAACATTGAGCCTTACCTTTAGCGGCAAGACGTATAAAATCCCTCCGGAAGTTCTCAAACTTGGACAAATTGCGGAAGGTTCTCGCAAGTGTTACAGTGCCCTTATCGGCCTGCACCAGTCCGTCGGTGAGATTTCATAACTTATTTCTCCCCCCTTTGTGGGGATAGATGGACTGATTTTGACTATACGGCCTAGCATATTGGACCATTGGGACCCCTTTCCTGCAGAGTGTATACAGCGTGTTCGATTACAATAGGTTACGGGTCGGGTTTGCGACCCTCACTTGAATCATCGCGAATGTTTCCGGTATACGGCATGCTTATGAATTCCTATTCTGATGATTAGGAGATTTCATGGTGAAAACCTCGGAAGGGTTTCCCGCCGCGCTTCCAAGGTTATTGAACTACCGATTGCAATCGTTGGCGGAAGCATATTTGAGAGTTGTAGAGTGTTTGCGCCTAAGTATCTGAGAGGTTGGTGATACGAACCAGCCGGGCGTCGAGCTACTGGAAAATACTCAGGCGGGGAATCGCACCCACCACTCCCTCAGTGATATGGAGCTTTGCAACTCGAAACCTTACCCATTCCGCCCCTTGCTCGCCTGACGCGGGCACAGTCCCGAGATCAGATCTGACGCTGTCCTAATCAGGGACGACTGACGGACGTAGCAGCAAAATTTAACACGAGCCCGACAACCCAGGCGGCTTCTCCCGACCGAAGCGCATCATGATGAACATACCACTATCACTGAATGTCCTCATGTCGAGCGCGATCCGCTGATGCATCATTGTATGTCGTCCCGTTATTAGAATTCCCACTGAAGAACTCACGCGAGCCGTCCATTCCCTCATACTCGGCACCTTCACTGTCCGTGTTTCTGGGTCAGTCTCCCATGTTTAGGGCATGGCACGGGTGCGGGTATGCGACCCAAAAGATCACGAGGGCGGCGTGCAGGAACGACTGCATAACGCGCACGATCACGCTCGTTGTATCGCTTCTGCACGCTGCCAGGTGGACGGGGACGGGGACTCTGGGAATGGGGATAGTGGGGCGGGCAGACAGGGTGAGGGCGACCGTTGTCGTCGTCTGGGATGAGGATGGGGAGGGGCGAGGTGGAGGGCGAGGGAAATCGCGAGAGCAGCGCAAACAATCGTGCACATAGTGTGATATCTTCTGTATGCTGGGGGGACGAGGATGGCAAGGGTGATGGTACATGTCGGCATGTCGGCATCTTGGGATGATGAGGGGGAGGGGGAGGGGGAGGGGGAGACGCAGATGAGGGCGTGGGCCAGGGCAATCAAACGACAGAGACAGCAGCATGCAGCAGAAACTACGCAGCGCACACGATCGTGCGCGTTGCGTGATCGCTTCTGCACGCTGGGGGGACGGAGATGGGGATGGAGACAGACAGGGCGACGGCGACGATTGTTGTCGTCACGGTGGGATGATGAGGGCGAGGGCGGCGGCGGCGGCGGCGGTTATTGTCCTGTCGTTGTGGTCGTCTTGTCGTTTTCGTCTTCGTCTCAGTGTGGGATGTCGTTTCATCTTCGTTGTCCCCTCTGCTGTGGTGTCATTGAGTCGTTATCATAGTCCCGTGTGGGTACGAGCGCAGGTTGGACTGCCGTTGAAACCAACGGTACCCCATCACAAGTCGGGGCTCCACGAGGCAGTGCATACTTTCGGCAAACACCGGTAAGACAGGGCTTCACTTTCCCACGATTTGTGCATCATCATTAATTGACCTATCTATCAATCAACATTTGTTCCTATCCTATCCTCACTGTTGGCTGCGCAGTATTAAGGTGTGTAGTGTGACATTTTGACGCCAAATTTTCTTTCTACTTATCTACAATGGCATTCATCACTGCGATGACCATTCTTGCAGTCACCAGCAGACTGGTTTCTCTGGCCATTGCGAAACCTGTACCAAATTGCAAGGCGGGTGGTTTCGCCATACCGCTCACTAGACACTCTTCCGTTCTGAACTCCAACGGAAGCATTGATCTAGACACAGTCACCTCTCATGGTGTATCAGTCAGGGAGTACGTTGAACTGTTACATCAAATCGGTCTGCTCAGGCCATCTTTTTAGGAAGATTCTTAGTGGCCTAGATAATTACGAATTGAACACGTGGACGGTGCATCCTTTTGCCGTGAAACGGAACGAGTCCGGATTCGAGAAGCGTGGCCGTAACCTCCCGCTGACAAGTTATCAAAATGAAATTTGGATGGGCCAGATTTCGATTGGCACTCCTCCTCATACCTTGACGGGTAAATTCTCCTTGTATCATTCTGATATATGTTTATCCTAATCTATGTCACAGTCCAAATCGACACTGGTGCAGCGTACGTACCTTCTTTTCGTTCATACAGCTTTTTTTATTTAGATCAATGCAGCGACATGTGGGTACTGGAGACTGGCTGTGCTGGGGTTCCCGCAGATTGCCCCCTATGGGATCCCATTTCATCTGAAACTATCGAGTACAGTGGCCAGTCATTTGAGCTCACTTATGGAGATGGAACCGTCGTCCGAGGTGATCGATATATTGATAATGTGACCATCGCTGGATTCACTGTATGTATTTTATCGCTGATAAGCATGACCATTGATCAAGTTCTGACGCCAAGCTAGGCGGACCCTCAGACCTTTGGTGTTGCAACATCGTACACTTCGGTTCATGGAAATGGACATGCAGACGGGCTATTGGGATTAGCCTTCCCTTCCGTCTCGAGAATTGGTGTTGACCCGCTGTTTGCATCGCTTGACAGGCAAGGGAGCCTAATCAATCCGGTATTCTCATTGAAACTCTCTTCTTCTGGGGCCGAGATGTACGTCGGTGGAACAAACAGTATGCTGTACACAGATGACATCGCTTATACACGCGTAACAGTTCCTGTGAGTCAAAATTGTAGACAAGAGTGAATGTTGCTGACATTGGCATTTACTATGCAGGGACTCTGGCAAGTGTCCATGGACGATCTTCGTTTTAATGGTCATAAAATGCTCATGAATATCCCTGCTATTCTCGACACTGGTGCAAACCTCATCTACGGAGATTGGGATGTAGTTAAAGAGTTGTACGAGCCCCTTGGCGGCACCTCTCAGGATGTTGGAGATTTTGATTACTATCATGGTGAGTCCTGATTGCGTTCAGTACCTTGTTCTTATTGACATCCTGCAGTGCCGTGCAACTCTTTCCCAACAGTGAGCCTTACCTTCGGCGGCAAGACGTTCCACATCCCTCCCGAAGCTCTCAATATGGGACAAATTGCGCATGGTTCTCTCAAGTGTTACAGCGCGCTTGTCGGCCAGCACCGGCCCATCGGCAGTGAGAATTCATAACTTATTCCTCCCCCTTTTGTGGGGCTAGATGGATCGTTCTGATTACATGGCCTAGATTTTTGGACCATTGGGACCCCTTTCCTGCGGGGGGTATACAGCGTGTTCGATTACAATAGGTTACGGGTCGGGTTTGCGGACCTCGCTTGAATCATCGCGAATGTGGTACACTGCATCTTTATGAACTCAATCTATTCTAATTATTCTAATAAGAAATTTTCATAGTGAAAACCTCGAAGGAAGGGTTGTCAGACGCGTTTCCAGGGCCATTGAACTACCGATTGCAATAGTAATAGTTGACGGGAGTTAGACTAGAGTTGTAGAGCGTTTGAGCGCGACTGATAATATAATCAGATAATCCAGCAGAGAGGTTGGTGGTACGAACCAGCCAGGCGTCGAGCTAAAAATACTGAAACGGGGAGTCCTCCCGGCCCTTCACAGCCTTCAAAGATGGACGCGGAACCACACAGATGCCACGAGCCATAGGAAGTAGTTGCGACAGCCCCCCTCCGATTCCGACATAGAGATGAGCAATCTAGAGCCTGCCAAATTGCCTGGCCAGCCATTCAAACCTCCGCTGGCGTACCAGTGGGCACAGACACCCGGCGGGAGTCCGGGACGGGACACGGACGATCGGACGACCTCAAGTACTAGCTGATACCAAGGTCATTCGTGAAGCATATAATGCATATTCAAGTTGCACCTGCTCGCCGCGGGAACGTTTACTCGGCGTTTCAACGCCGCGCTTTTTGAGTCGAAGACCACTTGATCGAGTCTTGACTCAGGCCGCCACTGGCAGTGAGTCAGGACCACGGTATGTACTACCGTCGTTTGCGTATCTGTAATAATATTGTTTCTATTTGTCTATTCACGCCCCTGCCAGTGCGTGGAACAGTGCTGGGCCCTCCACGAGCGGGAAAGTTGCCGCTGAAATTGGTCCCTCGGACCTCCGACTCCTCTGCCAGTGAGTTCCCTTAGAGCAGTCGTCTTTAAAAGGACGTTTATTGTAGTATACTCGCCCCTATCTCAAATCGCTCACCATATATATATTTAAGGTCAGATCTATCTATACCCACCCTACTACCCGTTCCTTCAAATTCATGATTGGGGTCACACATTTACGAACCCTCTTCGGAAGACTCTGGACGAGCTCAAGGATGTCGAGTATGATGATATAGAATGGTAGGGTGGTAGCAAGTCGTGACTCTACAATCAGAACTCATGTGCAAATAACACTAGCCTGACTATGTAGGCAGAAGATTTGCGAATCAAACACGGCATAGAACTGTTGGAGGAAGATGGTCCCGATCGCCCAGAATCCTAGTCGGGTTCACCGGTCAGAAGGGCATGAGGAAATGCTGATCAGAAGAATCTCACTAGTAGGATGCTGAGTTTTACTCCCAATTCCGCTAAAGCATCTGCGCGAACCAGTCTCATCCCTTGCTGAGGGCCTTGGCAGGCATGACAAACGGCCTTCCACCAATGGTAAAAGTCACGGAGGGAAAAGTAAAGCATGGGACTACAGGGAGTCAATCCTTCATGCTTAGGGTCTCACACCTCTTCGGAAGAGGAAGAGCTTAAGTGTGTTGAGTATGATGATACAGATTGGCAGGGTGGTGGCAGCCTGAGGTCGTAACTCTACAATCTCTTGTGCAAAAAATACTATTGAGCATTACAACTCTATCGGCAAAGGAATCTGTGCGAATCCAATTCGTGGTGACTCGCTGTTAAAATCAAACACGGTATAAAACTGTTGGAGGAAGTTGGTCCCGATCGACCAGAAACCTAGTCACGGTCAGCATGGGAACAGGAAATTCCGAATAGAAGAATCTCACTAGCATCTCTATTCACAGTCGCAATTCCGCTAAAGCAATTTTTTGCATAATACCCAACCTTTCCCTTGTTGAGGGCCTCGGCAGGCATTAAAAACGACCTTCCACCAATGGTGAAAGTCATGGAGGGGAAGGACCTACATGGGACTACAGGGAGTCAATCAAAAATAGAAAAATGGATCGAAACTCACAGGTGTAATAACCCCCACCCTTGTATGAATGACCACCAGCCGCCTGGTGCACGGCCACAACTCGCCGCGTATCACCAAGAATGAAGTTGCAACCAGTGTCGATGACGGCGAGTACATTTGTCAGAACTATTGCTTCGTTGACTTTAATGTTATCTATCGTCAGCGCCCAGAGACCCTGAAAGGGGAACCTAAGTATGCATCCATACCGCCTGGCGTTTGCACTCACAAATGCAGGATTTATTACAGGGGTAAAGACGAGGGTGTTCTGAAAGTACAACCCCTTGTTCGTTCCACCGACATACAACTCGCCTCCAGAAGAGGTGAGCTTGAGAGAAAAAACTGGTTGAGACAGCTTTCCTTCCTTGTAGAGTGTATGAAACAGAGGGCTCTGGTCATGAAATACTGACAAAGACGGGAAAGCTAATCCCAATATACCATCTGGAGGAAAATCAGATGCTCCCATATTTGATGAGTATTTTGTTGCAGCACCGATGGTCTGAATGTCTGCCTATCCATCGGTTGGAAGTGATGGTGTTCGCAAACAGTAAAAACTTACGGTCAAACCACCAATGGTTACATTCTCCCAGTGTTGTTTACCACTGACAACCTTACCATCTGCAAATGGTATCGCAAAGTCTTCATTGAGGACCAAGTTGGTGTAATGGGTCAATGCGGGATCCCAGAGGTGAGAGTGGCTTCTGCAGTTCTCATCACCGGTTGAGGCTGGAACAATGAGATCACTGGGTCGAATAGGATAAGAGAGTGGATGGTACTGACAGAAATCACATACCTAGTACCAGTGTTGAACTGGACTGAAGTGGTGGCTAGACTGAGTAGGTGTCACGATTCACGAATGCACGGAAAAACTTACCAGTGAAGGATTTGGCGGGAGTGCCGATCGAAATGGTCCCATACCATATTCTATCCATGTATTGTGTCAAGTCAACGCCTGCTCTGGACCCGGCCCGTTTCACAGCAGAAGAACTTGGATGCGGCGTTCCCGTGTTCCTTTCGGAACCATCCATGCCACTTGGCCCACGAATGATCTGGCTAAAACGTGTGAGCAAAAATGATGCCTGAGGACATCACAGGTCGAATTACGCGTTATGTGATGTAGTATGAAATTCGCGCGCGCCGGTATCAGAGCGTTGAGTGAGTGGTATGGCTATACCAATGATACCAGCACTTTTCCCGCTATGATCAGGTGTTTGGGCGGCCAGAATGAAAACAGGCACTGTGACGGCGATGATCACCTTGAAGAGCATGGGGTAGCAAATGTGGAGGAGCATAAATATCATCAAGTACAATGCGTCTGAGTTAAATAAATATCGGGATTGTATCACTTCTAGGAACAAACCGGATAAAAATCAAAATGATGAAGTCCATTCGGCCCTTCGGATCATAAAGACTTAGCGAAAGAATCTAGACTCACAAGCCGGATTCAACTGAGAGCAAACTTGGTGACATGCACCATCAAGAGTGGTTGATAGGTGAAACCGTCGATACGATACTTATTACTTACTTTTGTTATTATGATACATACTTTTTTAATATCATACCTGCGTCTACGAAGTTGAACGAGCAAAAATAATACATACAGTAGTCGTAAACTCTCGTGCAGTCAACCTTTACGTCACAAACGAACACTGGCCGGAGCGGAGTTGCCAGCCTGCGCTAGCCGAGGCACGAGGCGGGCGCAGGATTTAGTCTGTGCGTGAGAAGCGGAGTGTCTCACCTCTTTCTTTCTTTTCATATCGCTCTACCGTAGTCGCTCTTTGTCCTAGTCATTAGTACACATCATTCATTTCTTTTTGCATCTTTCACCTCCTACATACATCTTTCGACTCCTGTCCTTTTCACATGCCTATCCAGGATAACCCCCATAACGCTCAACCCCCAGATTTCACTCACACGGATTACCTGGCATCTCGCCAACGCATAGTTGATAGCTTCCACCTTTCCCAAGAAGCTGCCGCCCAACACCTTAAAGACTTATGGCAAGACGACAACCGGATCAAACACCGAGACTGGGATCGCCAACAGGCCCAACTGGCTGAACAACGATGCATTGACGAGCGAGAAGCAAGAGAAGAACGCGAAGAAGCTCAACGTCAACAAGAACAAGAACAAGATGATGCCAGAAAGGAGGACCACAAGAAGAACCATGCTAAATTCCTCCCCTATGCCAACATTCCCCCTCCTTCCTCCGATGAATGCAATCCTTCGCCTCTCGCCCTACGCAAGCTCCAAAAAGGAGAATTCGTCAAACTCTATTTCTTTACCAACAAAGGACTAGCCGATGCTCAAGACTTCAACCACTCCGTCGACGACGACGCTTTTGCCCTCATGCCCAATGAAGAAGGCCTCCACTCCTTCATCCCCATCGCTGCTGCCAAAGCCAAACAGGCAATTATCCAGGACAAAGACCTAACCTGGGATCAGATTGACCAAGCGGTCCACTGTCTACTCGCTGCAATGAAACGAGCCAGCTGGCCCGCTGAGCGTGTCCAAGACATCCTCAAATTCTTCCTGAACTTGGCTACACACTCCTGGAGGCACGACCCAGATGAAACAATGCAACAGGCACTCATAGCTTACCAGGCCATTTACCGCCGCCGCTGGCATGATTCTCTGGGTACTGACTCATCCTTCAATCTCAAATTCATTGACCAAGAAGCCCTCACCCGCCTCAAAGCAAAGATAGTCAACCAAAGATGACTAGTGATTGATCTCCAAGCCAAAGAGGCAAGTCCCTTCCACAAACCCATCAAAGTTTACATTTACTAACTAAACCTCCACTCCCTCCCTATCATCTCCCCTCTTCTCCATCTCGTCTACCTACAACAATCCCCTTCCCCCCCCCCTCCCCTGCCTTGGACTGGCCCGCTCCATGGCTCACAATGCCCGTGGTGTCCCATGTCCTTTCCACGGCACGTGATCTTACTCGCTCGGGTTCATACACCCAAATACAATGCTCTAACACATTCCTCCCGCTTCCATGCATGCGTCTAACCACACACCACACTTCCCTCCTAACACAGGCAGCGGACCGTTTAGAAATGGCCGTGAACCGAGCCTCATCCTCGTTCGCCCCGCCAACCACCACTTCCAACACAACATCCCAATACAGCAATGCCCCATTCAAACCTTTGTCTACCAAATGGCCACTCTCCCCAAACCCTGACCCTAACTCCTCCCGCTCTCTACACAAACAGCAGAAATCTTTCCGTGGCCTGGACAAAGGTACTCCTAACTCAGAACCCCTCCCTCCCTGCGCCGTTTGCCTCAGCATTGAACCCCATGACAGCCCAGTCGTTGAATGCGCCAGAGAATGCACATGAGACGGAAAATTTGAAGCCTTTGCCAAACGAGTATTCAAATCCCTCGTCGCACGCCTCACCAACCAACGCCTGTGCACCCGCTGGCAACGTTGTGAAGGATGCAACAAAAAGCATACACCAGCACATATTTGCTCCGGCTGTGGCTCTGCCACACATGGAGCTTGCCAATGCCCTCGTCGCCAGAAGCACCAAGGCACAAACACCGTATAAACCAGACAAATGGCAGATTCTTCTATCAGAAGCTAACCTAAATGATCGATTTGGTAATATTCCCAACGGACTTAGATACGGCTTCATTGTTGATTTCCCCACCATAACACATATACAATCCCCTTCTAATTCTCCCTCGGTAGATACATACAATGACCAACTACGAGACATAGTTAACAAAGAGATCTCCAAAGGTAGATACATCGGACCGTATCCCACCTCCTCTATATACCAAGCTATTGGACCCTTCCAATCTTCCTCCTTATCCATAATACCTAAACAAGGAAAACCAGGCAAGTTTAGACTCGTACAGAACTTCTCGTTCCCCCTTAATTCCACTCCCCCTTACCCTTTTCCTTCTATCAATTCTTACATAAACGCTCACAACTTCCCTGCCACATGGGGAAAATTCTCCATCGTTTATCTCCTAGCATCTCGCCTCCCCCCCGGCTCTGAAGTCGCTACACGTGACGTCACCAAAGCCTACCATACCATCCCCCTACACCTTTCTCAATGGCCTGCAGCAGTAGTACGTACCTCCCCAACTCACGCATGCATTGACACCTGCACCGCCTTCGGTGCTACACCATCTGCAGGCAGTTATGGCCACTTAGCGGACGCCGCCGCAGAAATATTCAGGTACCTAGGTATTGGTCCGCTGGACAAGTGGGTCGATGACCACGTTTTCTTTCGTGTAAAACGCGACGTCCTCACCCAATACAACCTAACCCGCAGCACATGGGCTGAAGAAATTAAAGCTCACGGATACCAACAAAGCGGTAGTCGCATATAGTTCCAGGGTCTATCACTTCAAGACGGTACTTCAGAAGAGTACAATGAGGCTTGCACCCACCCCATACGTGACCTTGCAACGTCTTCCCCCCGTTCCACCCACGACGCCGGATTCTCCTACACCTTGTGTGATATCAACCACGTCTCCCAACAACTAGGCATACCTTGGGAAACATCCAAAGATCAACCCTTCAGCCACACAACGATCTATATCGGCTTCTTATGGAATCTTTGTGAGCGCACTGTTTCCCTGAGCCCCCCAAAAATAGACAAATACATTAATACCATAAATGAATGGAATTGGTGCAAATCACATGTTCTCGAAGACGTACAGAAACTATATGGCAAGCTCTTACACGCCTCATGCCTGCTCCCCAGGCACTTCAGTCAATTATCATCGCACTTCTGGTACATCCGACGTGTACAAAACATCCTGAAAGTGGTACCACCCGACGATCGGCCGGTCCACCGCATATATGGCTCCGGCCGGTCCACTGAGGGTAGTACCCAGAATTGCCACCAATACCGTGGGAATGAAAATATATGGTGAAGTATGTGGTACCAGCCGGCCAGCAAGACAGGTTCTAGCTAAATATATTGGTGTAGTACCGGCCGGACTATTGAGTGAGGTACCTAAACATACCTTTAATAC
>JBBPOS010000751.1:0-11280 GCA_038091575.1 Leccinum subgranulosum
GTTCGCCATCGTGGGAGGGCAGTCAGGCGTGTGTCCTTGTGCATCCGTGTCGTGAGTGAGGGTAGGCGAGCAAGGGCGTCACGAGCAACAGTGATGTGCGAGGACAAAGGCGGGAGAGGGCGAGGGCAGGAGGATCAGTGAGCAAGCGAGGTGGTGCGTGCGCTTGCATGTGTACGTCCGCATGGACACAAAGGAGGGGTGATGTAACGAAGGCGAGGACGAGGGCAAACAAGGGATGTCACAACGATGTACGGCGACCGTCATATACTCTTGTTGTGCCGGGGAGTCTAAGGGCGCGAGCGGGTGCGTGTGCGTGTGTGTCAGAGAGGGTAAGTTTGCCACTGTGCGCCCGCATGGACACATAGGAGGGGTGATGTGGGGAAGGCGAGGATGAGGGCAAACGAGGGAGGTAACGACCTACGGCGACCATCGTATACTCTCGTTGGTCGAGAGCACACGGCAGTCGTCGACACCGTCTTGGATGCGGTGAGGGAGGTTACGCGGACGACTGGGGCAAGGGCAGTCGCCATACGCCGTCCTCGACGAGTTGAGGTGATGATGGACGAGGTGGGAGAACGAGGGAGGGAGGGGCGGGACAGGAAGACGGCGGAGTGACGGTGGTTGCATGTGCGTCACGAACGAGCTCGAGGGCGAACTACGTGGCAAGAGAGAAGGTAAGTTTGCCACATGTCGAGCTCAGTTTGCTAGGTGGGGGGGCAGATTATATGAGGTGGGAAAAAAAACCCCCCGAAGAGAGATTGGGAGCTGGACAACCCAACAGGGACATGGACAAGAGATTGGGTGGGAAAAGAAAGATGCTACTAGTAGTGGACGCCAAGCGCGGTCACCACGCCACTTTGCTTCTGAGAAGACATCGTTACCAGTCACTATTATCCCCGAACGACGTCGCACACGATGGCCACAACCACAACCACAACAAGAAAATTTCTCAGCGAGTCCATGGAAATAGTAAAGATTCAGGTCGGCCAGATGAAGGGTCACCTCGTGCGTCTTACCGCATCCTCGGCGGCAGCCACCTAATTCGCCCTCGGAGACATCATCGCTAACTGCCTTCTTGTAGGACAACGACGAGATCATGGACGCGCTCAAGAGCGCCAGTCTCATGCTCGCCGAGCTGCGCACGTCGTCACTCTCACTAAAGCAATATTATGAGCTCTGTAAGTGCACGCGTCCACCTGTCGCAAGACATGGCCATCTTCTACGCCCTCTCGAACTACCTCTACGACGTACTACACACACACTCCAGACACCATCTCGCAGACATCTACGAACTAGTCGAATATCACCCCCTGCCTCAACCTCATGATCACCGTCGGCGTACACATGTTCCCTTACGTGACCTTCAAGGAAATCGTGAAGGACATGAGTAGAGGCGTCATATGGGCTCTTTCTACAACACTATATCAGCGGTAAGACCACGGATTACCTGCCCGTCGGGACCGATTCCGAGTGAGCCCTCTCCGTACCGCGTCATCCGTTTGCTGACCCAGTCTGATCCCTCAAGGGTCCCTCCCAGCGTCCGTGCTCGCGAATTTCATAGAAATGAACAAGCTCTGGGTTCGGCTCCAGCACCAAGGTCACTCGCACGACCGCGAGAAACGCGAGATGGAACGTCGCGAACTCCGCATCCTCGTCGGTACCAACCTCGTCCGTCTCTCCCAGCTCAATGGCGTCGATCTGGAAATGTACCAGAAGAGCATACTTCCAGCTATACTGGGGCAAGTCGTCAACTGCAAGGACGTCATCGCACAGGAGTATCTCATGGAAGTCGTCATCCAGGTCAGTGTTCACATGTATACTGTTCCGGAATTGATTAACGGCGCCTGTAGGTATTCACAGACGAGTTACACCCTCTATGCGCTTGGACCGTTTTTATCCGCAACCGCTCAGCTACACCCAAAAGTCAACATCAAATTAATCGTCATCGCCCTCATCGACAGACTGGCGGCCTACGCAGCCCGCGAGGCGGAGACCGAAGACCCGGAGGAGACCAAGAAACAGGAAGAAGGCGCTGCCAAGCGACCGCCGACTAGCAGAAAAGGTCAGGCTGGCAAGAGACAGGGCTAATCTTGCTTACAATCAGCCGGACGCCAAAAAGGTCGAGGGCGTAGATGCTTGGGATAGCGCGGTGGAAGAGCCAGAGAAGAACATTGGGGTGAACGGTGTCTCGCCGGAAGAGGGAAAAGGAAAGGAAAAGGAAAAGGATGATGTGCCTGCGAGAAAGTTCCATGACATACCAGAAGATGTCCAACTCTTTGAGGTCTTTTGGAAACAAGTCGAACTCATCAAGGTACGTACGGTGAGATATACGCGAATTAGTGAGGTTCTGACAATGCGGTCCCAGGCTCAACCAGACTTGTCAATACAAGACATCACGGCGCTCTTGGTCTCGCTCACAAATCTCTCCCTTAGCTGCTACCCTGACAGACTTGAATACGTAGATCAGATTTTGGCTTTTGCGCACACCAAAATCAAAGCGTATTCCGAAAGTACGTGTTATTTATAAATATATGTGCTTCCACTCCTGACGACGATCTCATGCAGCTCGGATCTACACGCCCCACAAACGGCAGCGAACTTGCAGCGCTGCTCGTCGCCCCGATCAACTCGTACCAATCCGTGCTCACGTTGCTCACCATCCCGCACTACGTCCCGCTCTGGACACAACTCTTTTCCACAGGGCGTCCGATCGTGCACAGCGTCGTCTCGAGCGTGCTCAAGATGCCGGAAGCACTCGTTCAATGACGGTGACGTGCAAACGAACAATGTGGAAACAACGAGGCTGCCCCAAGTCATTGCGGCGAAGTCGCCAACATTCTCACATTTCTTCTTTCCACTGACCAGTACCTTCCTCCTCACCGTCCCAACCCCTCATTGAAACGAGATGGAATCACAAGGTGCTTATTTCACTGTTTTATCTGCGAGAAGAGGCTCAGTGAAATATTAACATTTACATCAGTCAAAAAGGGGTCCGAGCCTCCTTACATGACCGAGCATGAGAAAGGGGGCCAGAGGGACTCGATTGGAGAGGCGCCTGTTTCAGTCAAGCAGATACTTTCACGAGCGGAGTCAGCGTTCGCCAAGTTTGAGCAAGGGGACGGGACGGACCACATCAGCGAGGCAATCGTCCTTGATCGCCAAGCACTGGACCATTGCCCACCCGGACACCAGAAACGGTGGAAATCACTATATCAGCTTGGTCATCATCTCTGGGGTCGTTACAACCAGTTGGGAGCGGTGGAGGACATTGAAGAAGCAGTTATCTATAGCAGAGAGGCATTGGAGCTTTGCCCAGAAGGGCACCCAAATCGTTCAACGTCGTTGGGAAATGTTGCACTCTATCTCGCCACTCTTCACCGCCGGCTTGGAGATATGACGGGCCTCAATGAGGCCATCATCCTCGGCAGACAAGCCCTCGACCTTTGCCCGTCAGGGCACCCTCATCGAGCAATGTCGTTGAACAATGTCGCAACCTATCTCTCCGATCGTTACAAGCGGCTTGGAGATATAACGGACCTCAATGAGGCCATCATCCTCGACAGACAAGCCCTCGATTTTTTCCCGTCAGGGCACCAGGATCGATCAACTTCGTTTAACAATGTCGCGAGCCAATTCTCCACTCGTTACGACCGGCTTGGAGATACGACGGACCTCAATGAGGCCATCATCCTCGGGAAACAAGCCCTCGACATTTGCCCACCTGGCCATGCTGACCGGTCATGGTTATTACGTACACTCGCGCGTTGTCTCCGTGATCGCTACACCAAGGCGAACGAGTTGAAGGACAGAGAGGATCTATTTGGCAGTCTCTACACTGAGTTGTCACATATCTCTCAAACACTCTCATCAGACGATCTTTCTGCAGCGAAGCAATGGATCAAGGAAGCTGAGGATTTCCGCCATCCCACAGTCCTCAGGCTTCTCGCATATGAAACATATCTTCGACTACTTGTTCAGCATCTCGCCATTTTACCATCCCTACCCAATCATCTTCAGACTTCCAAAGACCTCGCTTCATTCCTAGCAATCGATGCTTTTTCCGCTTGTCTCCGCAATCAATGTGCCAAAAACGCGGTCGAGCTTCTCGAGCAAGGTCGCGGCGTATTCTGGACTCAGATTGCTCGTCTCCGTTCCCCTCTTGAAGATGTCATCGCGTCGGGCCAGGAAGGACAGTCCCTTGCAGACCAGTCTACTCGATTCTCATCAGAAATACATGATACAATTCATTCACAACGTCCAGATCAGCACAACACTTTGTGCAGTCTTAATGTAGATCTGCAACCCGCAATCACGCAAATTCGCACATTACCCGGTCTCGCTCAATTCCTTCTTCCCTCTTCCTTCTCCGAACTCCAGCACGCTGCCAGTGGGGGTCCTGTGATAATCGTGAATGTCAGCCAGTATACGTGCGATGCATCGTTGTCTTTTCCGACAGATCCAGTTCATATCTCATTGCTAATAACCAAATCCCGTGTTCAGGATCTGTCGTCAGACCTCCAATCTCTGACTTTGGATGCAAAGACAATGGACGTTGGGAGAGATCTTGCTCTCTTCCTGCGAATCCTTTGGGATGAGGTCGTCTCACGTATCTCTAATCCGTATCGGAACGGCCAAAGGGGTTTTTCCCATCTGTACATCTCGTCTTACACTCCCACGTTGACTGCCCTCATCCGTGCGAGACGAAATCTTCCATCCGCGACGACTTTGATACACGAGGAGAAACATTTCATTGCTGTGGGTCAGGCGAACGCGAAAGGCGAAAGCGAGCTTTTCTCCGTCGGCACCGAACTGGCCATCATCGCTGAGCGCATTCAGGGTCTCGCCACGCTCACGCGCCTTGATGGTCCCGAATCGAGTGTATCTAGAGTCTCGAAGGAGCTGAGGACGAGCGAGTGGGTTCATTTTGCCTACCACGGTGTCCCAAACAGGCAGCAACCCTTTGACTGCGCATTTGGCCTCTACGGCGGTCGGTTTACTGCGGAACGGATCATGGGATGCAAGTTAGAGAATGTGGAGTTTGCCTACCTGTCTGCTTGTCATACGACGGTCAGAGACGAGGAGAGTCCAGACGAAGTAATCCACCTGGCGTCGGCGATGCAATTTGCAGGGTTTTGGTCTGTGATTGGGACGATGTGGGCGGTGGACGACGCAGATACGAACAAGATCACAACCAAGTTTTACGAGAATATGTTGGATGGATGTGGTCGGCTGGATCACACACAAGCGGCGTTGGCGCTGCAGAGGACGATGGATTCATTGGTTGGTATTGTTCCGCTTGATCAACAGATGCTGTATGTACATATCGGCGTCTAGTCCATGTCATGTTCCTGGACCCTTTAGGGTTCCAGGTTTATCGACGGTTTTTCCTGTCTGCAATTTTTCGCTCTATGTATTAGGAAAGGGCTTAGTCACACTGTTTTGGGACTCCGACACCGTTTGTTGGCCTCCTATGTTAGCCGAGGCACGAGGCGGCGTAGGATTTAGTCTATGCGTGAGAAGCGAAGTGGCGCACCTTTCTTTCTCTTGCCCACTTCGCATTCCCGCCGTTCGTAGCGTCCCGCTCCAGCGTTATTTTCGCACCCACCCGCCACACCCTCTCACAGGCTTCATCCAAACCTTTCATCCCTCAAGATTTGTCCGACGCTGCTTCACTCGCGCCTGTTCGTTCGAGCGCAGCTGTTCGCTGCCCAGCCCGCCCTCACAGCTCGCTCGCCCCCGACACAGCAGAGTCCAGTCTCAGGCCGGAAAAAGCCTCCGGCTTTTCGCCCACCCTCATTCTAGCACTTCTCCTGTACCTAGCACCTACGTTACATGTACATTCTTTCTTTGTCTTCGAGTCGGCGAATCGTTCAATCACTCATCACCCTCGACGACTCGATCCACCTCTCATCCATCTGCCACCTAAGCATTGAACGCATAGAGTTTGTACTGGGGTGAGATCTGTCCTTTGCGCCACTACAACACCGACCTCCTCTTATCGCTCGCCATTAACTTCGCTCCGTTAGCGCCATCCACATGGAAACTTACGGTGCGTAATGATAAACCGATCTTTTTCCTGGATCCGTGCCGACCGTGAACGCAGTTGTGCCCCCGTATGGTGTACGCTCTGGCAAAACGTCGATCTGAAAGCTTTCCCCATGGCATCGTCCACTTTCTTTGCTTCCATCGTCCAACTCTCGGGTCCTCTCGTGAAGAGCATCGACCTGTCCGGTCAAGCGTGCCTCTCACCAACTGCGTTGATCGATATGGCAGGTGGCCTTTGCGTGCGCTCAGCACCAATCGCAAACTACACGCAGCTGACCACGATCGCGTTGCAAGGCTGCCAGTCTCGCTCACAACTCAATCGCTTCATAGTCTTCTCGTTCACTCGCCGTTCCTGTGCAGTTTGAACGTCAAGGGACTGAAAGCCGTCACCAACACGACGCTAGACGTGCTTGCTCTACGCTCACATCTCACATCACTGAATATGAGCAGGTGCACCAACGTTGATGGCTTTGGCGTTTGCGCGTTTGCGAAGGCGGTCATGGCACGAGGCGCCCGCCTTGGGCTCAAGGAGCTTAGGTTATCTGGAGTCGACATGGCCAATGACGACGCGCTGGCGGCGTTGGGCAAGGCTGCGCCTCATCTCGAGGTCCTCGATCTGAGCTATTGTCGTGGTCTGCACAACACCGCTTTGGAGGCATTCGTGGCTTGCTCGGTGGACGAGAAAGGCGTCGGAGACTGTCTTGTTGACTTCTCGGGAGGCAGGGAGGGACCCGAGGGATTCGCGTCGATATAGGCGACGCGTGACGTCCCTCCGACATCTCTCGCTCTCCAGTTGCATCATGCTCACGGACACGGCATGCTCAAACCTCGCCTATTTGGTTTCTCGTCTCGAATTCCTCGAGCTCGCGGGAATAGGGTCTACGCTCATGGACGATGGCCTTGTGCGCCTCTTCCGCACCATGCCACTTATCCGGAAACTCGATCTGGAGGACGCTTGCAACATTACGGATGCAGTTCTCGAAGCGCTCACTCCGGTGGATGCCGAAGGTTCGACATTCAAGACGGCGGAGAAGTCGCTCCGGCCCGGTCAGGCCCTGGAACATCTGACGGCGTCAAGCGCGACCAATCTGACTAACTATGCGTTCAAAGCGCTCATTCGCAACTGCCCGAGGGTGCGCGTTCTGCAGGCGGACAACACGACCATATCCGGTTCGTTGCTCAAGGAATTTGTGCGATTGGCCTGCGAGCGGAGCATGCGTGACGCCGAGCTGGTCGTCGTGGACTGTCAGTCAGTCGGAAAACGCGCTATCGAGGGCGTGGTGAACAACATGCGCTCCCGCAAGGGGTGGCGTTCATGGGAGGCAAGGAAGCTTGGGTATTTGGACGGAAGGGACGAGGAGGATCTCAAAGTCGGGCAAGACGAGTGTGACGAGAAGAGGGTAGTGATCAAGTCGTTTTACAGCTGGCAGATCGTCGATGATGTCAGGGAGTGGAGGAGGGCGAGCAAGAAACAGAATAGCATGGATGAACAGCTGAGGCAGCTCGAAGACGTTGGCGGGATATTGTGCGGGCGGAGGAGATGGTGGATGTTAGGTTCCTGGAGGTGATACGCTCGATCGCGATGGGTGCATGGTGATGTGAAGACGATCTTTTTAACGTGTATTTCTATCTAAGATGGGCCGTACGCTTTACTGTTCGTGTTATCACAGGTCTAATAACCGTTTTACGCTTGCGAGCCTTGTGATCAGTAGGATTTTAATATATGGATTTCCGTAGAAAATCAATGTATAAAACGTCGTGATTATGAGGTACAATTTCTTTGCTTTACACTTTGCCTTCTCGGTCTTTGCACGATGAAGCAGAAACACCACGCGAGGAATTGTCGACCGATGACGATTGCACGGGCGTAGATAGCTCTACTTTTTTGGTGGTGTCTGTTGTCTGCGCAGTCGACTGAGAGACCCAGAGATCATCGTACTCTGTGGTACATCATTGGACGGCTCGCATAGAGTGTTTGAGGACTCACCAGAAAGGGGGGTCACTTGCGCTTCGACGAAGGCACTTGCTCACTCCTCCTCTGTCTTCTTCCGACACCCGATTCTTGCCTCTATCCAGTCTCTTTGACGCCGGCTGTCCGTCTACCACATCCATCGCCTCTGGATCCTCGTCCACCTCTTCTTCATCGTTGAACACGGCCAGGTCCTCCTCTTGTTCGTGATATTGACCGGGACGCGCTTATGGCTGGTATTCGCTTCTACGTCGCGTCTTCCGAATGTTCGTCGACGTCGACAGAAGGTGGTTTCAAAGCTGAGGCGATGACAAGCTTGATGAATCGGCCTGCGGCGGCCTTGCCTATTCCTATTTTTGCCGTAGAAAGAAAAGAAAAAGCATGAAAGAGGTCCTTTATGTTTTCGATGGACGCGTTCCTCCCGGCGTGACTTCGGTCACAACTTGTCCCAAGGGTCCCAGTGCAAGAGTTGGAACGAGCACGAGCGTCTTTGCGCCATTAACCTGGGATGGAACAAGCTGTGAGTACACGCAGAGTGACATGTACCAGACTCTCACTGAATTAAGCGCATTTACAATGCCTTTTTTTGCATTCCCTTGAGGACCTGAACGTCCGGAGATTGTTCCGAGCTCTCGCGCTCGATGCCCGAGACTGGAGATTTGCTCGCAGGACAGCGTTGAGGTCGCTGTCATTATTCAATTATTTAGGGATGCTCAACTTTTGTTGCGACAACGGGGTCCAGGGGTGCCCGAAGGGCGATGTATTTGTATCGTTGTTGTAAGGTAAGACTGCCCGCCGCTTAACCGTTACGCCAAAAGGCAACAATACTGAATGCTTAGCATTCAGTACCGCAGGCAGTATATATGCTAGTTACAGGTAACTAGGTAAGCTGTAGGCTTACAGTTGTATTGGTTGCCTCGTATATTCCTGGACCGTAGGGACAGGTATGCAAACCATTAATTCGTGGGAATGACAAGGTCAGACACGGGTTTCGTTTCCACTTTCGGACGTGGGTTGTGTGATCTTGGATGCGGATCTGTTTAAGATTGCTTGTGAATCAATCCGGGTTCCGTTGCTCTTCGCGACGAGCCTGAGCGACAAGCATTCGCGCGTCTTTTACCCACTTCCCAATTTTCCACCATGTCCCGGTCTTCCCCTTCGATATCACAACCTGCTGAATCTGTTCGTGCTTTGGTCGTGGAGGGCGTAATTGTTCGTGAATCAGACATACATGATGGTCGTATCTCCATGGAGCGTTTACGTCGAGATTTTGCCTTTGTTTCTGTGCCAGTGGGTGCCAATGATGAGATACCAGATATACGATGGTGGCCATCGGGGCCCATAATTTCTATCGATTTCCGATCTACAGCCGAATGTGTGGAGTCGTTGCCTTTCTTGCGGGTGTGTGATCTCCAGTCCATTGCTAGTGCCCATGGGTTATCGCTTCAATATCAGCGTAAATGTCGTCTGCTGCAGGATGACCTTCAGACACATGTGTGTATTAATTGCCCTTCCAATGCATTGAGTGTGCGGATGAGAACACTCGCACGTCCTAGACGTTTGACATCAGTCACTCAGGTTGCCATACATCGAGTTCGCGTTGTCAGCGCGAACTTCTGCTTTCGACGGGAATTCTCTCGAGACGTTCCTCCCTGCCATTTTCCTCGATCCCGGACATGTCATGAATCAAGATCTTGATTGTCATGATAGTTCACACAAACACCATGATTGTCATTCTTCTGCCGACGCCCCCCCCATTGATCATATTGTCTTGACCAAAGTACCGTCGAATTCAGGTGATTTCATTCACCTTCAACGTCCAATCGTGCTTCTCTTCGTACGCCAAACTGTCGCTCGTGAGATGTCAGTTCCTGTCAATGAACTCGTCGCCTCCATTCAAACCGATACAATCCGACAACCTGCACGCACAAATGTCCTCGGGAATTTGCTCGTCTTACAGCTTTCTTCAGTCAGGCCTGGAATAGTCGTTGACTTTCCTATCGAGCATCTTATGTATATCCGACTTGTGGTTGCGTTGTAAGTTTGTCTTCTTATGCTTTTCGGCTGCTTATTGTGTCCACATTATGCAGATATCTATGCCAAGCTGACAATGTCTTCCGAGTCCTTCCTGATTAATGACTGTCACTTGAATTCGGTCATCTTGTCTTTCGCTAGCTGATCATATTTCCGATGTCATGTTCAGTCCACTCCGCGTCTCCTCGTAGAGATTTATGTATATGGATTAAATATTTTTGATGTTCAACATATTATTGATGTTTCTAAATGTTCTGATCGTTAATTAGATGTTTTTGTTATATACTTTTGGTGTTCATGTGGCTGCTGCGCTGTGTCACACTGTCTGATTTTGAATTCCAAGTATGTTTCGTGTCTATATAATAAACAAATGGCTTCGGCCGCCGGACGGGTTTTTGATGAAAGGTGTATGCGGAGGTGAATCCGTCTCTGTCCTGGTCGTCGCGGATTCGTATACATCGTCAGTCTCTGTCTGCTTATCACAGACGGGAACCCATTGACATTCGTCGCGACCCGAATGTCGCGAACGAGCAACAGTAGGGGAAGCAAAAGGAACACCTGACAGCACGCAGCACGTGAAGCGCGTCAGCACTACACATGGGATCCGTGAATGCGGAGCCATCGCTCGCAGTAGCTCAGGCCAAGGAGTCTTCGAGACCCCCATTGACGAGCTTCGTCTTGGAACATTCATGCTCAGCAGCTCAGCAGCGCCCGGGCATGTACCGAGGAACTGACGGGCATCATCAACGATCTCACAGCCTGAGGTGTCATTTGTACAGACACTCCTGGCCCGGATGGAGACACCGAAATATGTGACAATGGTCCTTGACGGAAAGACCCGTTCAGCGGAGGAAATACCGGATGACTCACGTCTCGCATGGCGAAACACAACTCCCTTGCATATCAGCTTTGAGCAAGGGTCCTCAAGCACCTCAATACCCCCGACAGCCCTCTTTAACTCCTCGTCATAAGACCTCACCGTCTCCGTCACACTCCTCCCGAGCGTCAATGGCCCATACGCGCCCACGAACACTGTGGTGCTGGGCTGGCGCCTTGGGCGCCGGCGTTCTCACGGTCCAGGATCGCCCGGAGGGCTTTGTCTATGTTTGCGAAATTGCGATCAGTATCGAAAGTGTGACTCAATGTCTGGTGATGTAGACGACTGGTTTTTTGAACAGTATGACGACTCTAGGCTTCGCGAGCGGCGTCCAGAGTTGCATTCGCGTATGTGG
>JBBPOS010000752.1:0-11277 GCA_038091575.1 Leccinum subgranulosum
GCACCCACGTACACTTTAGGTTCATCTACCATGACGTGGTCAGACTTTTCATGACGCCAAAGCGTGAATGTGCGAGAACCTACACTGCTTGCAGTTGTATGAATCTTCTGGACCCATCGAGCTCAGGCTTGGATCGATGAGGTCGATGGCTGGGTCGGCGACGAGCCCCGTCGGGAAGACCGCGCCGGGCCAGTCCAGTAGGTTCCATATTGCAGTATATCTACCAAAACATTGCATCAAAATTGCATTCCTGAGATCCATGGTGCCAGGTGTGACTTACGCCCAGTACCTCGCAGTATCGTGACGTGCCGCAACACCAGTGTATGCTGGAGACAGTAGGACGTCGATATTTTTCTCCCGCCATTGTTGTAGATAGGCGTAACGGAATTTGTCACGTTTGTAGTGCAGCTGTGCTTCACTCGTTAGTCGAATGACGACTGTCTGGGAAATCATGGTCGTACCTCCCAGGCCTCTGTTGGATTAACCTTCTTTGTGTGGGGCGGACTGATCACCCATTCGGAGAGAGGAAGTATATCTTCACCTCCATCCTTGAGGCATCGAAGGACGGTCTCTCCACCGTCATCAAAATAAAGCGAGCGCTGAGAATGCTCGTATGTGAATCTTCTTCAAAAATATGTCCTAGCTCGACTTACGGTGATGTTATACCCCTCCCTGTGGTTGTAGGCGGAATACTCCACGACTTCCACTTCATTTGATGCTTCTAATTTCTCCTTCGCCAGGTTCAAAGCTCGTAGAACTGGGGGATGGGGTAGCACGACCCCGTCATGCATCATGATACCGACTCGTAACTTCTTCTGACTGATGTCGGGTACCTGAAAGGGTATCGGAAGGAGACTTGGGTCCTTTAGCCAATGTTGTTTGCTATGCACGGCTTCGATAAGCATCGCCATATCCCTCGCCGATCGGCACATAGGGCCGGTGGAAGCAACAATCCCATCGTTTCCTTTTTGGCTGCAAATAAGGTAGAACACGTGGTTCATGGGAGTGGAATTTTTACTTACTACCAGAGGGCATTGCCAACTGGAAATGTATTGGATGTTGGACGAATGCCGTACAGACCAGTGAACGCAGCAGGACCACGGATAGAACCACCACCATCACTGTTTTCAAGATAAGAGTAGACGACGAGATATATTATTCAGGCACTTACTCACCTATGCCCATACAAGAGCCTTTGAGTGCCAGCAGTGCAGACTCTCCGCCAGAGGAACCACCCGATGACAGATCAATGTTGTGTGGATTGAGCTCAAATCAAGTTACTACATAGTTAGTCGACGAGGCAGGCGCGACTTACCGTACGACCATAGAATGACTGAGTCTCCAGATGCATGATTGTCTGAGGTTGGTTGGTTTTTACATAGAATACTTGAAATTGTCAGCCATGGGCAGACATTGCTAGTAAAACTAGAAATCTCACCAGCCCCGAGCTCACGCAAAACACTTGTGAGGTAGCAATCTTCGGTTGACAGCTCAAGGGTGGACAGAAACCCTGCGCAGCCCCAACGGCCTTTCACAGGTATATGGTCCTGAACGTCATTGAGAATACTACTAAAGAACACGGCCACAGCAGACACGTACCTTGATGGAGATTGGCAATCCGTGAAGAGGACCGACCGTCTTTTTATGGGTCTTAAAGTAGGCATCAAGCTCCTTAGCTCGCTGAATGCCCTCGTCGAGGAAGAAATCCATCAGACAAGCAGTGAGTTGGTGCGCGATAGCCGCTCGCTTTCCAAATGCAATGACAACCTCGACAGCAGTGAGCCTGCCGGATGCAACACTGGCTAATATGTCTGTTGCATCAAGGTCAGTAATGGCAAGTTCCTCTGTCGTGAGGATTCCACAAGTCTCGGGGATCGAGGTGACATTGAGGGGTGGGTTCTCCAGGAGTGGTTTTGGCAAGCGACATTCAGCAGGGATCTGATTTTCCAGGCGGGATAACTGAGCAGACACGAGCTGTGTGAAATATGCGTTGCCTGTGGAACCTTTTGTCCTGGAGGAAACTGACATGATGAGGGTTGATTTGATGCGAGGAAACGTGAACCATGGGAGAAGGAAAGGGGGGCCTTTTATAGTGTTATCTTTCCCCAGGCCCCTATCATAGCGAGGGTTTCCACGGCACTCTTCAGAAGAAGCTGGCCATGCTTCTAGATCGGAAGCCAGGTCCGGTGCTACAGTCCCATCGGATGTGTCATTCAGCAAGCCCGTCCGGCGTGATCCCCCCAATCACCCTTTTTGGTCTATTCCAACTTGATTCATCGTAAATGACAAGATATCCAGGCTGTGGCCAAGCCGATGCGAGCTCCAGCAATCCACCATCAGTAACGGCTACATGACCTGCGACCTAGAGGTTGAATGCCATGGTGAGCCGCAAGTCGCCGGGGGTAAGAACAGGTTGTGAGTCCCAGGAACGCATCAAAATTGCGTTAGATTGGTGATACTAGGCCAAGTGCTCGACGTGACTCTCTTCGAAGAAAACAAAGCATCTACATCGAGGTAGTCATGACCAGCAATTCCATTTGGGAAAGTAACCTTGAAAATGATTCCAAGCTTGCAGAGGCGCGTGCGAATCCCAAGTGCTGCAAGTTCGGAAAGACAAGGGGTGGACTGAGATTCGGGATGAACAATGCATCGCTCGGAGAGAATATCAGCGCTGTCAACGCAGGTAAGAGGAGAGTTGTCTGGGGTCATCCGCGCCCAAATCGTATTTGGGACAACTCGAGACCTGGATGTCTCTCCATGGCCACCTCAAGACGCCCCCCGGACCGTCGTCAGAGTGTCTGCCACTAAAGTCTAGGCGTATGGTGATATTCTTCAGGCTAAGATACAACTCCGAAAATGGCATGAGGCAGTCCCGAACCAAGCGCTCCGCTGTGTATCGACTACGATGGAAGAGAGAGTTGGGGCATATTGGTGTAGTGAGGAAGGCACAATTCCACGGGATAAAAACTGGAGATTCTGATATCTTCGTGGATAGTTCGTGTATGGACAGAGTCCAAGCCGAATCCCATTTCGAAATATATTATGGCCTGCATGTAACCTCGGAGGATATCCAACTCGTCGTGACTTGAGCGTTCTGAAGAAATTCGTCTTGGTGTGTACAGCACTGGCGATATAATAAAAAAACGAAGGACATAATACTTATCATCCAAATTCAATGTTGCGTTTACTTCAAGACCGGATACGTGTCGAGGTTGCTTACCTAACGGAGCTATTGCCAAACAATGATCAACAACTGAGAAGAAGTTTGCGGTAGATGGCGAGGACGAGGATGACATGACCTCTTTGCCTCTGGTCGCTCCTCTCTTCCCAGCGGGGAAGGAGCCTCTTCCTCCTGGCGTTACCGAGCAGGAACGCGAACAATTCTTACAGGCCAAAAAATACCAAGCATGGATGTCCGCTGGCATGGAATCTTGTGCAGTCAAGACAGTCATCGCTGGCGTCGGTGGTAAGTGCATACACTAACCCGGACCCTTCTACCGTGTATGCGAATTTACATTAATACCTCGTCTCCTTTTTCATTAGGCATCGCCATTGGAGCCTTTTTCAGCCTCATGTCCTCTTCCTTCCAGTATGAAGACCCGTATTTACGCGGACAATCACAAGCGGGGATATCCAATACCCAAAAGGCACGCGAAATCTTCAAGGACATGGGCAAGGGGATGTGGCGCAGTGGTAAAGGATTTGGAAAGGTCGGAGCACTTTTTGCAGGGATCGAATGTGTCATAGAAGGGGTAAGTCTCGGCCACTTCATTGTCTCGGACGGGTACTGACGTCGTCATTTTAGTATCGGGCCAAGAATGACATGGTCAACCCGGTAGCTGCTGGTTTCGTAGCGGGCGGAATTCTCGCACGAAATTCGGGCCCCAAGGCCGTCTTAGGAGGTGGCCTGGCATTCGCAGCATTTTCAGCTGCAATAGATTTATTCCTCCGTCGAGAACCCGTAGAGGAAGCATAGTTGCTCTTGAGTTACTGTCTATTTCAGGCAACTTGGCCACATGAAAAATCTATGTAACAAACAGTGCTCGTCTCCGATCGTCTGCAGCACCTCAACGCCCACTCGGAACTCTTCGGAAACGATACCATTCGACTCGGAATAGCCCAGCGATCCGAACCCGCATAGACCGGTACGGAAAAGGTGAGTTTTCGGAAATTCGAAAATTTAGGGCTCGGGCAGCGTCGGGGCTTTTGATTCGAGTGAGTTTCGCGTTCCATCTTATCATCCAGCGCTCATAAACATGTTGCAGAGATGCCACAGATGCGTCAGACACCCACACTACGCCACGACGCTACAGTGAGGTGTGCGCCCTGACACGACAACAATGGCACGACAACAATGGTGGTGTGGGCCGTGCGGTACTGGTACAGTGGCACCACTATCATCCGCGGCGCCCTCGCGCTCCCTCTCCCTGAGCTAGAGAATGATATGGGTTCGCCCAGGTATCCCAACCCCAACCCACACCCGATGCAGGTACATACCCGTGCGTACGTCCTGTCACCGCCCCCGCTCTCTCGCATCAGCGTGCAGAAGCTACCACACAATGTGCACGTTTGTGCACGTTATGCCGTCGCTCCTGTACGCTACACTTCAAGTTGTTTTTGCTGTTGCTGTCGTCATCGTCATCGTCATCGTCATCGTGTCCCCTTGCTGTGTCGCCCTCCCTTCACCCCACCATGTCCTTGCCCCATCCTCGTCCCCATCTACCCCCTGTCGTCTTGCACCTAGCGTGCAAAGGCGACCACACAGACAGTCGTCATCTTTGCAACTTGAAATCTGGTGAGTGGATGGACTATGAGTGGAATGTATGGTAGAGAAATACCTCGACGTGCTTCATGTAGTCGAAGATCTCATTGACGTACTCGCTGACCATCAAGGGGTCGTCGGCGTCCTCAGCATCGGGATTATCCCATTCATTGCCGTTTGGATCAGCCTCTGTCTCACTGTCGATGTGGATGTCGAGCGAGGGGGCAAGCCGGGCCCCGTTTTCGTCCGATGGTCGACAAAGAGCTTTGCCTCATCGGGTAGGTCTGAGGAAGTTTGCCGCTTCTCAAAAACCCAGTTGTCATCCTCTTCGCGGACGCCAACTTTGACGTTCAAGTGGGAAGTGGTCATCCACGAGGACGTCTATCAGCGGAAGTTCGTCCTCAAGTTCTGAAAGCGCCAGTTGCTGCTGTTGCGTCTTGCTCTTTTTCGATTACTTCTCATTCGACAAAAACATTCTGCGAATCGCTTCGAGAGTGGCCTGGACATTAGAGAGTAGAGCATCGATAAGAGCGTCAAGAAATCATTGGCGGGCAGAAAACAAACCTCGAGGTTCTCGAGACCTTCAACCTCACCGCAGCGGCATTGTAGCAGGAACGATGTTAGGATCGATTGCCACCCTCTCGTTGCCTCTTGCATGTCTTCCTCGGTCTGGCGTGGGCAACGAAGTTTAGTCAAAAATTCTGACCAGGCTATATGTACATACCGGCGACCGCTTGGACAAGTCAGCTCGCTGTACCTCGTGATCACATGGGAGGTGGTAGCAAGGGGGAGACGATGACCAGCTTGGGCGGCTTTGCGTGGGGCAGATAAGGCGGGATCGACAATCATAGTGCCATCAGCGTGCACGGGAACGGGCTCCACGTCCTCCTTTACGTCGGCTAGTGGTCGCACTTGGGGCTGGGGGACAGTGGCTTTGGAAGTGCGGCGGAGACGATGGACAAGGGCAGTCGAGTGCCAGCGGATTGCGGCAGTCTTGACTTGATGACCACGCCATCAAACTTTGCCTTGGCGGAAGACAGATCGGAGGCCTTGACCTCAGGCTTGACATCCTTGGGAGCAAGTGCCGACTTTGTGGCATTCTTGGGAGCTTGAGCAAGGGCGTCGTGCTTGCGCTTTCCCTGTGGGGCTGCATCGAGGTCGTTCTCGTTTGCCTTTGTCTTGAAGGAGGCGGTTGGGGTTACTACACTGGAGGGCTGGGATGTGGCCATGGGTTGAGTCTTGGAGGTGGGTTTTGAGGGGTGATGGGACGAGAGGAAGCGTTCTCGTTGTGGGAAGGGACTAGCGAGAGTGCTGGAAGCACGGAAAAGCTTTTCAAGATGAGCAGCAGCAGCAGCATAAGAAAAATAAGGGCTTACCATCGTCCACGCACAAAAAATGCTTTGCGCTGGGCTAGCGTTCCTCTGACCGACCATGCACGCCCGCGATATGTGGTCCTGCGATCGACAGAACTCTCATCGATGAAAATTAGCTATCCTGCTTCATACTGACCGATTCTAGTAATGTACTCGAGTCGTTTGTCAGCTGATCGCTCTGCAGCAACACGTGTCATCTAGAAAACAAGCAAGCATTTCAACCAGGACATAACGTACATTATACTTTAGACATATACCTTTTTCATCGTAAGTCCAGAATGGCGTAGTGAGCGCCAAACGGTCGCGCGTGAAACCTCGACCCCGCTGGACGCCTTGAGCATCTCTTGCAGTTCATCAAGGTACAAATACGGTGTTCTTTGAATTGTTTTGAGCAAAAACTGTTATGGTCGATCAATTGATATCAAATGGTAAAATCAACGACACGCACCTCAATATTGGCTTCATCCAGCACTCAATTTCCGGCCACCTGTGTCTCAGCTGGCTTTTCTTCATCGCTGGGGACCGTCCCATGTTCGTAAAAATATGAGATTACCCGTCTAAGAACGAGGCGAGACGTCAAGGCCAACGGAAATCTGATCATTGTTCAACATACGGGAGAGCCTGACAATGGCCCACTGTGTCTCTGGTGTGAGTTTTTTGCCCTGGGCCATCTCTATCAAAGCGCTGGGAGTCAGTAGCCTGCTAACACACAGAACTCCGAATGCCAAATTTCGAATTTCCGAAAACTCACCTTTTCCGTACCGGTCTATGCGGGATCGGATCGCTGGGCTATTCCGAGTCGAATGGTATCGTTTCCGAAGAGTTCCGAGTGGGCGTTGAGGTGCTAGACGAGCCACTGTTTTTTAGATAAATTTCTCACGTGGTCAAGTTGCCTGAAATACATAAGTATCGGAAATATGGGCACACCGACCATAAGTACCTGGAGGGGTAGGGAACTTATCGGACAGTGCCTGGGCATTGCCAGACATGGCCCATGATGTGACCCCTCACATGCACATTTCGCTTGCATTGTACATTCACAAGCCCTCAGTCCCCGACAACGTGAAGCACTAGTATTTTTACAACGATGCATTACATTTACATTTCATGCGATGTCAATGATTGTCCAGGGTTAAAGAAACTGAGAAGCTGGAAGGAAAGACAATCAATGTTTGAAGAGGGCGCCATATTTATTTAAAAGGGTTAGATCTTCAGAGTAGATCGTTTTGATTTCGGTTTCGTTTCAGCCTGACTGCCCGATTTGCTCGTCGTCGCGTCGCCGTAGCGTAGTGCTGAGTTGTTGCATGATGGAGAGGGTCGGTGTTGACGAGGACGAAAACGGGAGGTCCTCAGCGTCTTCGTTTCACCGCATTCCTTATCTTTGCGTTGTCTGATGGTTGCATGATGGTGGGGTTAAAAACGCTGCCGACGACTTTTACTCGCGAGGTAGGTGTGGACGAGGATGAAGACGAGGGGTCCTCAGCGTCGTTCAACGCGTCCCTTATCATCGCGTCGTCCTAGTCCGCGTTGTCATTGGCGTTATGCGTCATTGAGCCACTTCGTTGGGTGAACCCACGGCCGGGATTGCGCAGTGAATTTGTCCGTCGTGTTGGCCAATTCGATGACGATAAGGAGGGTAAGGGATGCAGTGAGGCAATCACGACAATGACAGTGATAGCAGCAAGCAGCAGCGACTACGCAGCGCACCAGAACGTGTACGTTGCGCGATCGCTTCTGCACGCTGGGGTAGCGAACCCAATAAACTCGAAATCTCACCGAAGGAGTCCATACGGGACGTCGATACCAGACGCGGCGCTATCCAAAACGAGCCGCGGTACAAGACCTGTGAAACAAGAAAAAAACTAACATTAGCGAGGCCCAACGTAAAGTGACAGTAGACTTTAACTTACCTGGTAATGACGTTGTAAGGAATGATTTAGCAGATATTATAGCGGCAAACGTTTGAATGTTAAGGGCACTCTGAACTTTCGGTACACAAAACAAAGAAAAACCCCTAACACAAAACACACACGCCACATTACATAAAGTACCCACGCCTTCCGGTATCCGGTCAAACGTTCCGGCCATGGTAAACCTGGAACATGACCATTGGATGACAAAGCATTGGGGTAATCTCTGAGGAGCAACGACCATATTCATGTCCTTGCTCACCTTTCTGGGTCTAAGGCAACCAAAGCACAACCGTACACCGCTCACTCTCGCGGATGTCCTCCATCGCACTCTCATCAGCGGGCTCGTCGCGCTCAGCTTTTATGGGATATACCTAGGTTACTCCGTTCACGGGCATATCATGACCAAGGGGAAGGGTGCGTTCCGTTTCTTCTGTTGCATGCGTACGCCGGTTAAATTTATCATTCTGCATTCTATATTTTTGCTATTATGTCCATTCATGCATCCCCCAGAGGTGCGTCGTCTAATTCACGCGGTGTGCAAGCTGGACTAAGGCTCGGATATGCATTGAGGCGCTTGCACTGAGAGAAGCGGAGGCAAAGGCACGCGGAGAGGCACAGGTAATGTCGTTTTCGGACACTTTAGAGGTAACTTATATTGAACCACGAGAAAAGGCTGCAGAAGAGGCTCGGGAACACTCATTGGCCGAGGCTGCCCAAGTTGTGCTGCCCAAGCGGTCATAGAATTGCCACAACTTGAGGTAAGTGGAAACTTGAGCTCAACTTCTGGATGTCCAGCAAATTATTTGCTTTCGTCTCCATAGATTCTCAGCAAGGCGACTTTAACTCTGTCCATGCTCCTTCACAAGCTTGAATATTTGAATGGTAGACAGGCTTGGAATACAGTATTCGCAAAAACAATATCACGAGTGCCGTGCGTCGCGTGCCTGATACGTCTCAAAGATCTCAATGTTCATGGGACCTTGCGCTATCTTCTATATAGAGAGCCGTGGGCTTCTCATAAATACAGGAATATGTGCTCTAAATTTTCATGCCCTCAAGGAAGTGCGAGCCAGGCAGCAAGCAACTTGGTATAGTTGGGTGTTCCGAGCCCAGTCACTGGGTCCCATCCGACCGTGGCGTTGTATCCGTTGGTTCCGCATCCTGGATTGTCACCCATCGTGATGTCGTTGAATGCGCCAGTGAACGCAGACGAATAGATCTGCGAGAACAAACGCCATTAGAACATACAGCACTCGCTGCAGGACAACATCGCTTACCGTGGGGTTGATGAATCCGATGGTCGATTTGCCGGCTGCGAGACGAGCATCGTTGATCATTGTAAAGATTGCTCCGCTAACCGGGGAGGAGCAAGAGGTTCCATAGACGAGCTCAAATTCGCCGTCAACCTACACCACCAGTTAGCCCAGGTCGCGCAGCCAGGTATACAAGAAATCCACGTACAGCAACGACATAGTTTGCTCCGTTCGCAGAGATATCAGGGAAGGCGCGAGACTGTTCGCTCGTCGTCAGGTTTGGCAGCATCAAACGAACTGGTAACATACCATGCCAGTCGAGTTCCATATGGTCGACGGGTAGTCCGGGTAATAGTTCGTCAAGTAGTAATCAACGGCACTCTTTTGGTACTCGGGCATGGCAAAGTAGTTGCTGAATCCACCACCAGAGTAGATCACTTCCTCGCAAGCAGTCTCGGGTTCGTAGACCGTAGAGTTAGGGGGAACCATCGTAGCACCGACGGACGTAATGTAAGGGCATGTTCCCGGGAAACTGGGGTTGAACATTTTTCCATTGGTAGTCTGGGTTCCTGTTCACCAATGTGAGATTGTGGTCAAGTGTGAACGGAAGAAGATCACGGACCGTTAGGGTTCAAGCAGAGGCCACCATTGCCTGCGACACCATAGTCACCAGAGCTGTAGAGGATCGTGATACCCATGAGACCCAATTTGGCATACTCGGCACACTGGCGTGCGGTATAGAATGGTGTAAGATCAGCTTCATTGTACGAATACGAGGTCGAGATGACATTGGCGGGTTTAACAGTTCCGCACGCTTCAGGACCTGGACAGAAGGAAGACCAGGTCACTACACAGAAGTCTATTTTGAATGTGTACGAACCTTCGTATCCACCGCCATACGGGTCAGGGTAAATGGCATCTTGGGTCGGATCGTCACCACCCTCGAAGGTGCAGTAGGAACCATCGAGGGCATCGAGGAAGTTGTTGAACGATGCACCTGTCGGAAAATTGTCAGAAATACTATAACACATAACATCGCGGGTACGAACCCTCTACCATGTCACCAGCTTGGTACAGTGTCACCGTTTGGGATGCTCCAACGAGACCCATACCGTATTGGAGGTCAAGGTCGGATTCACCGTTGTACTCGAAGCTCTGGTATTCCGTCTGTGCGTAGCCTAGCCACGGTGTGAGACAATACGGAGAGCTCGAGCATGCACTGTACACCCTTACCTCCGTCGATTGAAACCATATATGGTGATTTTCCGTACAGACTGGGCGAGTAGTTCCCGAAGAACATGTCCAGGTCAGACTGGAGGTAAGCCTCTGGTGTGTATTCCACTGTAGGGACAGCAAACTTCAGACAGAAACAGCATTGCAAAACCGATCATCCGCATACCAATTCCATAGCTATTTGACCCGGTCGCAGTAACATTCTCTGGAATCTGATAAAGCGCGCGCAAACAGTCGAGCGTGATGTACTCGTCACAAGTCGCAAGGCCAGTGGGAAGGGTAGTGCTGGCTAGCTTTCCGGTGGTCTTCGGTCCGACTCCTGCACCAGGCTGACCGATCGACCGAGCGGGATCAGTAGTCCCACGACGAGTCAGCTTGGCATCAAAATGTACACTCGGCGTCACAAAGTCCACGTGAGGCACGATGTGTTCAGGGAGATGGTATGCATCGCAAGCTATCCGCAAAATTGTCAGCTACCATCCCAAGCATGATACATGATATCACTGACCAACGTGGTCCTTTCCTGAATCGTGACCATACAGGTTGTACTCTGTCTGGAGCAGACGCTCTGCTTCCTCGACAGTGCTGGTCACTTCGATCCAACCCTTGTTTGCTGACAATTGAATACGGTCGCCCTCGACACCGCTCTCCATGAGCCATGATCGGACTGTTTCGATCGTTTCGTCGCTTGGCGCAAACATCTTGAGGACATCACCTGCAGACCAGTGCTTGCCATATTTCTT
>JBBPOS010000753.1:0-11276 GCA_038091575.1 Leccinum subgranulosum
CCCGAGTCCCAAATATTGAGAGCGTACAGGAGAGGTACCAGCGTATCCACACACTGCACGCCCAATGCCCCCCGAGTCCCTTAAGTAGAGAACGTGCAGGAGAGGTACCAGCGTACCCACACACTGCACGCCTGATGTCCCCCGAGTCGCAAATATAGAGAACGTGCAGGAGAGGTACCAGCGTACCCACACACTGCACGCCCGATGCCCCCGAGTCCCAAATATCCTGAGTGTGCAGGAGAGGCACCAGCGTGCCCACACACTGCACGCCCGAGAGCCCCCGAGTCCCAAACATTGAGAGCGTGCAGGAGAGGTACCAGCGTATCCACACACTGCACGCCCGATGCCCCTGAGTCCCAAATATTGAGAGCGTGCAGGAGAGGTACCAGCGTGCCCACACACTGCACGCTCAATAGCCCCCCAGTCCCACAGAGAAAAGAGAGTCCTATAAAAAAAGAGAGAGTTCAGTAGGACGAAGAAAGATAGAGTGCTTACCTTTCGTTGATGGAGGAGCCCCACACCGCACACCCGATAGCCCAATCGCCCCTCGCTGACTAGAACAAACAATAGCGCGAACCTAAAAGAAAATGCTCCAAGCGCTGGCGGAACAGAACGATAAAGGTAGTACTTACCTGTATTAGGGTTCAAGAGTTAGTTAGTGGTAATTTATCTATAGATAGAAACGTTAGTAGATGAAGCGGAAAAAAAAGACATACCTTGGTTGGCAGGCAATACACTTTTTTGTCATACATGCTGCAGACATGTATGACAAAAGAGTGGTGGATCGCGAATGAAGCGTGGGGTGGGGAGAGTGTTAAGAAAAATTCACGGTGAGTGGCGCAAGGTATTTAGAAGAAAATGACGCACCTCAGACGCCGTTCTCGGACAGTATAGTCACTTTGTTTCGCGGTGACGTGACAGCGCTTGTGCAGTGGTGACAAGTACTGCCGAGTCTGACAGTGACAGCTGTGACGTGACAGCGCTGTGCCACAGTGACCAGTACTGCCACTGTCAGTGACGCCGCCATTGAAGCGATGTCGAAATTTCGACCGCACTTATTCGACGTTGTGGGGAGCAAAAAAATGGTGAGTCTGTCCGGCATTCCTCTCTTGATCTTCGACTCACTTACTTGCCGCCAACCCTCAGTCATACACCCCCGCGCTCACTCATGGCTCGAACCCGCCAAACAGCCAAGAAGACAACCGGCGGGTCTGCTAAACGGAAGCAAATCTGCCCGGTCGTGGAGTCGGAAGTGTGCAGTGTCGCAAAGGAGGAAGTCGGGGTCAGGGAACCGCCTCAGATTCAGGTATGTTACATTATTTCTCTCAGTTTTCTGTAGTTCTAACCGCCTTCTTTCTGTCTAACAGTTCTGTTCACTTTGTCAAGACGGCGGGGACTTGTTCCTTTGCAACCGGTGCCCTCGCGCCGTTTGCAGTCAGTACGTCGACGTGTCACCGTCGGACCTTGCCCTCGTGGCCGCGCCCGACGTGCAATTCTGTTGCATATCCTGCCACTGGTTAAGTGAGCAGCAGTCGCACATCTGCTCGCCGTACTTTGTAAGTTCTTTCCGTTTCCTCTGCATATCCTAACACTTTCTTTGAAGGGATTTACTCGTCAGGGCAAGCCAGTCCTGTCGACCTTCCTCAAGATCAACGGGATATTTGAGGTCTCCGCTTGCACCAAGATCCTCAGTCTGGCCACCCTCCTCGTCCATCTCCATCTGGCCGGCCTCGGGGACAAGGTCCACGGCTCTTTGGTGGAGCTCGCCTTGCAGGATTATTATCCTCAAGGCGGGCTCGACACGCTAATGATCCCTTTTAATTTAGGTACCAATAAAGCGATCGACAAGTGGCCGCTACGCGTCGATCAGCTCCTCAAGCGTTACGCGCGGCCCGGGGGTCACGAGTACGTTGTCGTGATCGTTACTGACCACACGGGCTGTGATACCGGGGATTTATTCCTCGGAACGGATGAGGCAGGTCAAACTCACGCTGCGGAGGTCGACCAGGTGAGTCGCGTCAAACATTTTGATTCTTTGCTCATTCGGTTCATAGCTCCTCGACACCCTCCTCACACCGTTCGTGGGTGTGCTGCCGGGCTCGTTTCTGTACATGATCACGTGTGGCTCGATCGTGAATGACAGTGAGTCATTCAAGAAATTGAGGGGCTGCATCGAGCAGTACATTTTATTTATTTATTCACTCGTTAAACGACACTGACACGTGTTAGCTTCAAAATCCAGCACGCCCTCGCTTTCAACGCTCCCTGTCTACAGTCCGTCACAACTGCCGAGTTGCTGATGCAGATTACCAAGAGCACGGTGATCAACGGCTCCAGCTTTGCAAATGCCCTCAAGCTCCACATTCAAGAGAGCTCTCAGCTCGGCCTCCACTCCTCCATCCTCCACTTCCACGACCACCATGTCACTCGGTACATCTGGGCCCACAAGGACATTAAGCCCTGGGGTCACCAAATCCCCCTCCAATGTCCCCAATGTGGGGTTGTTCAGTCCTGGACGACTACGGCGGGTAAGGAAGGCAATACCGAGTATCAGTTGGAGTGCAAGAATACTGCATGTGGGTGGGATGGAGCTCGGCGTCGACTTGCTGATCCATATTCATTCAAAATTGTGTGTCCGCGGGATTGCATTGTGCTTCACAACAAGCATCACACCAAGACAGCTTGGTTAAAGGTTGAACTTGTGTAATAGTTTACTTGTAGAAATCGATTGATAGTGTTGCCGCTTCCTTTTCAAAACCTTTGGAATCAATTCGTTTTTCAAAACTAATAAAAATTATGTAATTAGTCTAAGGATTCAAGTAGTGTATAGTAAGTACTCTTCGAAATCAATTCGTTTTTCAAAACTAATGAAAATTATGTAATTAGTCTAAGGATTCACGTTGTATATCTTCGAAATCAATTCATAGCATTTGTCACTTCCTCTTTAGAGCTAATGAAAATTATGTAATCATTTTGGGATGGAATGCTGTGTGAAGTCATGAGCTGTCGGACTATTCCAGGGATACAGATTTCAGATCTGGTATTGCGATTTGCCAATTCTGGGGTCTATTCGGACTTCGCCGGTAATACATGTTTCAGACCTGGTATACCGTATTGTGATTTTCCAATTCTCACCATGCCACTCCACCCATTTTGATCTTCACTCATCTGAATCGCCATTCCTCTTACGCACAATGTCACACTGGGCAGTATTGTTTTATGACACTTTGGCTAAATACATCCCAGCCTATGTTGATGCCCAGGGAGACATTGGTGCTCGTGCCCAGATTCTAAAAGATTGTAAAGATGAAATCACAAACTCTCCGATGCACGAGGATAATGCAGTCGATCTTCCTCGCCCTCTTCGGCTAGTGAGTGATTGTTGAATCTTAGCATAAGGCTGATTGGACCTATAGATTGTCTACAGGCTATTCGCAAGGAGTTTCTACACCACTTGCCTGAAGAATCAGATCGACTAGAGGAAGCGGCTGCAATTCAGGTCCTCACTTCTGCTGTGTCCTTGACACCTGCAGAATGGGAGGCAGCTGCAAGACCTGCTGACTCTGGAGATTACTGGAATGAGTGGGACACATTCTGTGCTGCCCAACGTACTTTTGCCGAGGAGGTTTCTGAGATCGACAGCCAAAGTCATGACAAGTCCAATAAGAAAAAATTGGGAAATTGCACCGTTGCTGTTAGAAAATGGTTCAGTGAGCTTCCAAAGAGCAAGGTGGAGGAGGCAGAGAGAGCAGCTGCCAAGTGGAATGCTGACGGTGCTTGCGATAAGGACAAGATGGCAGTGTAATTATTATTTTTGGTTTTGGTTTTCTACCTCTCACATCTAGACATTGATGCAACCACTTTTATGCTTAGGTACTGCAAGAAAAATCTTCGAAATCGTACAACTCAATTTATTGAGTCCATACGACGGAGTATGGGTGTGCATGCCATAGTTCTATTTGGCTATGAGACTCCCGAAGGTCTTAGGACTGCACTGTATATTTTTTAATTGTTCTGTTAGTCTAAAGTGTGCTCACCCATCTTTGATTGTCAGCATCGAAACAGATCCTCGCTGAGGGCATGACAAATGTTTCACTGTCTCATCCAATGACTGCAAGAGTTGGACAAAACAAGGAGCTGAACTCTTGGCAAGCTATATGGACGACAAAGGTATGTGTGTTTTGTTTTTTTTTCAAAGTGGTTTACAGTATATATTAACTATATTTTTATTTTCCAACAGATGAAGAACTGGAGGATATCCCTTCAGATGATGAGGTCGATGAAGTTCCAGAGATCCATGTCGATATACTTGGTTACCCCATTCTGCCTTGCATTCCTTCCTCAAACTTGAAGACTCGGCAGGATACAGTCCGAGAAATTTTCAGGAAAGCATACGGTAAGTCTACATATATATATTTTCAATCATATACTAACATAAGCTAGTTCAAATCACCAAAAAACCCAAGGTCCACGTCCCTTGGCTAGCACTATCCAAGGCCACCACAGAGTATATCAATGCCGACACTATTCCGGATGGGTTCAAGGTGGTGGACCCGTCAAAATTTACCAAAGCTCTACTTGATGAGCTATGGAATCATTGGGAGGAACGAGCTAAGCTGAAGCAACCTATACTCCGTTTTATTCAGGTGAGACCTGACGATATGGGAATTCAAGCAGTGCTTGCCAATGTGGCAGATCGGCTGAAGAAGAGGAAGCCTTATGTTGAGCTTTCAGATTCTGAGGAGGAGGATGTTCCAGTTATTGCTGGCAAAGGTAGGGCATTTGTGAATCACGATAAAACCATGTCCTCAACAATAGCATAGGAGCTTCTTCGTCCTCAGTTGCACCACCCTCATCCAAGCGTCATCATGTCAAATGTCAACCTGCAGTACCTGAAGAAGGGAGCCCTGCTGCAAATGAGCTCGACAGAATTGCCTTTCTTTGTGGGCTCTCAAATGACTCTGACTATCAAGGCTTGCTTGAAAAATTACTATCCTTACCTCGTTTTGTAAGTCAATTATCCACAAATATTTATTGGTACTGATTGTGTACTTGAATAAGACCTCCACTAGCCTGAGCTCGTCATCATCAAAGACAGCTTTGCCCCTTTGGGCTTCTTGGCGATGGGCTAAGAAATATCTTCCCGAAGATTTGCATACTAAAGAAGATTTATTACAAGCTGCCATCCTTTCATTTTAGAAGTCCAAATTGGTTGATGGCAATACTAGTACATCTCTGGTTTTGGGTCTTGGGTTGCTCTTGCAGGAATGTTGGAGAGCGGTGGAAGTAGAGCTCGAGGACAATTTTGCTCCTGATTTTCTAAAAAATTCTTTGCTTGGCTTCAAGCGAGCCAATGATGTTTTAGATGTTGTCAGAGGGCTTTTGGTGCAGGAGGGGGAATCTACTACCAGAGAGGTGGAGACTGAGGAGCTAGTCGGGGACAAAGAGGAGGTGAGCAAGGAGAATGAGAAGAAAAAGGGGAAGAAAAAGGCAAAGGACCATGCCCCTGCTTCTCCCTCCGAGTCCAAGAAAAACAAGGCTCGCAAGGATGACGAGAGCCCAGCCAGGAATACGAGGACCAGCTTAAGGAAGATAAAACCCAGCAAGAAGGCTCGTGGATCTGATTATGCGTAGTCGTATTTCCTTGCATTTGTATTTTTGTCTGCCAATTACCATGACTTGATGCTGCTGAGAAAAAGTTCATTGATATGTGGATCAAATCCACCTGCTAAGTTATGAGAAAATAACTAGTGTTTTAACTCAATGGTAAAATTTCCTTACTCCTCCAACTTAATGGTAATACTTCTCAAAGGTACCGGCCAGTTAGGGTTGCTATATGGTACCGGCCGGGTTGTTCCAGGTTTCCTTCTCAGTCTATCACTGGTGGCGGCCGGAACCATAACCCAGTCTGTCACTGCATACAAGTACCGGCCGAGATTAACTGTGTGACTGCCTCGGCCGGTACTACACTAACTGGCTGAATATCATATCTTGGACATGGTACCGGCCAGGTATGAACTGCATACAAGTACCGGCCGAGATTAACTGTGTGACTGCCTCGGCCGGTACTACACTAACTGGCTGAATATCATATTTTGGACATGGTACTGGCCGGGTGTGACATATTTATATGCTATCAGCTAGTAGCCTGGTACCGTATTTTGGTATTATATGGCTCATTAATCAATGGGTCGGCCGGTCCCACATATGTGTTGGACCATATTTATATGGTTTCGGCCGGTACCATATTTTGGTATTGTATGGCTCATCAATCAATGGGTCGGCCAGTCCCACATATGTGTTGGATCATATTTATATGGTGTCGGCCAGTACCATATTTTGGTATTTGATGGCTCATCAATCAATAGGTCAGCCGGTCCTACACATATGTAGGACCGGCTGGTCGTCGGGTGGTACCACTTTCAGGATGTTTTGTACATGTCGGATGAACCAGAAGTGCGATGATGAGTGACTGAAGTATGTGTAAGGTTCAAGTTCCCATGGGTACTTGGCTATGATGCAGGATTCACACCGATTAAGCGCTGCATTAGATTCTACGATGACACCCGTTGCGACAAAGGGGAGACATTTAATGTAGTTTCCACCCAGGTGACCCATCTGAGTGTGCCACAAATCCCAGGTTGTTGGGGTTCGTGGAAACGTGGCAAGGGCACTGAGCTCTTGGTGTAGCGGTGGTGTGGAAGTGAGTTCCCCTGGGTGTATGAAGCGAACATCTAAGTAGCATAGATTGCCCAGCAAAGGCACCTCCCTGAGGATGTTTCCATGATGCAAAAGATGGCATCGCGGTCCACCGGAGTTGTTCAAGCCCTTAAAATCACAATCCCATCCCTTCTGGAGCATGCGACCAATGGAGAAGAGGTTGAGCAAAGCACCTGGCGTGTGAAGACAGTCCTTTAAGGTGAGGCGATGTACAGATTCTCCAAGATGGAGTTCCATAATACACGTGCCTCTGCCTGATGCAATGAGGCTCCCTTGATTTGCGGTCTTGATCGCAGGACGGTCTTCCTGCGTGAAGTCAAAGAAGTACCCCCTGTCCTTGACGAGGTGGGAGGTAGTTCCTGAATCAAGAATGGTTGCGAAAGAGTGGGGTGTTGCTAGGGCAGAGAGCTCTCCATCGTCTGGGGGAAGTTTGGAGATGGCAGCATAAGAAAGGTCACGGCGGTGATCCGTAGCTGGTGGCGGAGGGGGTGATGGTTTCGATATCACTGTTGCTGCAGTTTCGGTGGATTCTTTGGGTTTGTTATGAATCCAGGCAGGTGCTTTGTGTTCCATGCCACCTCCAGGCCAGTAACAGTGATTCTTATTGTGTGTCTCCGCCCGAGGCTTGCCAGCGCAGTATGAGTTCATGCACAAGATTCCTTTGGGGTTGTTCTTGTGCGTTCTCAAGCCTGTCGATGCATTAACCTTTGGAGTATCTTTATAACCAACAGCAGCATTTGTGTACTCAGATCCGGGGCCTGCCAGAGTCCGACAACCGACTATAGTGTTGGCCTTTTCAATGAATAGCTTGCTGGCATCACTAAAGGAGAAGGACAGAGCAGTCGATGATGAACTCATAGTGGCTAAGGTCGATGTAGGAATCGTGGTGGGGGACAATCATGAGTCTATTTAATGTGAGTTCTCAGAAGATCTCCCATTCGACGCCGTCCGGTAGACCTGCAAGAGATTGAAAATGGACTCCTCGTTCATGTATGCCACATTCATTTGGATGAAATGACGTCTCGCATCCTCGAATACTCCAACATAGCATATGGCATCCTCGGCATCTTTGAGCTTTTCAGAATGAACGCGTGATCGAAGCTCGTATTGGAACAGGATGTCGGTTCGTCCAAAGCGAGTCAGAAGAACCTCCCATTGCTCTCATGCAGTTTGAGATTCATCTAGCAAGCTAGCAATCATTGTGGAAATTTTGCAATCAATGAGAGACTTCATTTGTGCGTCTTTCACGTACCAGTCACAGATAGTCTCGAGCTCTTCCTTGGTGGGTTTAGAAGGTTGGATGTGCTGGGTATATGTGATGTGAGATCAAGTGGTTTGGTTGGATCCATTCTGTCACTGCAATGGGACCAGAGCCTTTCGCCTTGGAGTGCCAGTGTCATTTGTTTCCGCCATTAGGGGTAATTATTTGTGCCCGTCAGTTCGCATACATATATGGTCATGTTTTCCCATGATATGATGTTCTGATGTAATGACACTGGTTACAAGCATTTGTGAGGGTCTTGTGACAGAGATGAGTTCCTAAAGTGGACTATACTGTATGCGCGTATTGGGTGCATTCTGAAAAGTGTTGAATCAGTAGTATTCACTTTATTTTATTACTTCTGATTCTAGACCGGTCTATTCTAGACTGAGTCTCTTTTCTTATCTTATCATTTCTCTGATTAGATAAGAGCTGTTATTGCCATTGGCTTGACTCAGCTTTACTGAGTCCTTTACACTATTGGTCAATACTTATGCTGACTGATTACTTACTAATCAATGATTACATATCATAACGAGATACTTACGCTATTGGCTAGAATCTCTTACATGATACTGTAGAATGTTCTACAACATTCCATACACAAATATGTACAAACATATCTTGTAGTATATAAGGGCCTAAGCCTGACCCTTGAATATCAGGTTGCTTTCACACAAGTCTAGTGATTGATACCTCTTCTTAGCTTCAACTTTTCGACTCATTCATACCTAGTAAGTTTTCTACTAGAGAATAAAGCTCCCCTCTATTGTTCTATTCGGGAACCCTCGGCTGCGCTATTAGAATATCCATATAGGATTTCTAAAGGTTATTCGCCCCACCTTGACTAAAAGTCGAGTCCGTCACTGTGCACTCTGATGCCTCGACAAGTCACGCGCCACAAGTTCGAAGCTGTTGAACAGCGTCTTCGCCTTCTGGAACTTACCCCTTACCGTCATACTGATGAGGCTTTTTCCTCTAGGGCCCTTCAACGCCCAAGAGAGCTTTACGTTCCACCTGGTAGGCGTCAAATTTCTAGTTTTACACCATCCTATTTCCCTTCATACATCGATACTCCTGCATCATCCCAACCTCCTGTCATCCCTGGTCGATTTCCTCACCCATCCTCTTGTCCCTTTCAAGGACAACACTACTCGGAAGAAAGAGCGTGGACTTCACGCCTGCGAGATATTTCTCCAGTTATTCCCTGGACTTCTTGCCTACTCAGACGACCTAGTTATACCTATTCCGGCGTACTTGACAATAATCTCTTCTTCCATTGCCCCAAGTGTAGTACACCTGGGAGATCTAACCAGCGCTGCACCCATTGTCGTTTCATTTTTCCAACCTTCCTCTACACAGATTCTGTGTTTTCTAGAGAGGCTCGAGCCATCTATTGATGGGCAACTTCTTCAGCGTCGGCTTCTAGCAACTCTCGCTCTAACTGTCGTCGTACCCAAGATACTCCAATTCCAGCTTCCAGTTATCTGAACTGAGGTCCAGACCCTTTTCCCATCGTTGAAGACACCTCCTCACCACCTTCCACTCCCACTTCCTCTTCTTTCCAGCCTTTCCTTACAGAGGCTGAGATTGCTGTAGCCAAGAACATACTTCTCAATGATTCATCCAACAAAGTGGGTGAAATCTTTGAGAATACTCTCAATATCCTTCTCACATCATTCATGCAGAGTCACCCTGGATACAATCCTACGGTACCTGCTCCAAGAAGTCACTCCAGTGCAGCCATTTTAGGCTCTGCGTCCTCGTCCCGCTCACCATCTCCATCAGTTCCTCTTCCAGTTCCACCACCTTCCTCACCGTCCCCTATCAATATCCAACCTCCTTTGTCTCCTAGCCTCCCATTCAACAATGCCAGTAGTCGAAGTTCCGTTCACCTTGGGTGAGATGCCACTCAGCCCCTATTGCCATGTCTCCTACCTCAAGGAGAAAGAGAGTCTGCTCCGCTTCGAAGGACCAGACAATGAGTCAGACGATCCCGAAGAAATTGTCATGATCACAGCCATCCAGCAGCATCCCAACAATCTTAGCTGCCCTACGATCTGGAGGAACTTGGTCAAAGTTGCTTTCTCGACCAAGATTCCATTTTTTAGGCCTGGTGCCAAATATTTTATAGACTATGAACATATGACTTTCCTGGTCCTCTTTTGTGAACCGGAGATTCCCATGCTGACATGGGAAGCCCTAGCTTGGCTCCCCAATATGGCTTACACTCACTCATTCAAAAACGAGTTTCTCTTCTCTTTGGTGATGTTGATCAGCTGGGCCCCTTTGACTCAATCTTATGATGATGAGCACATCTCTGGTGCACTCATTCACTGGCAAGGCTACGAGGCCTTACATTTAGACCATTTCTCTTGTTTCCACACGGAGGTATTAGAGCTGAGGAAGATGATGATCTTCCTGTTACAACTGTCTTCTGAGTTCACTCTATGTCTTTTCTCTCTCTCTTTTTCCTTCACTTATTGCCTCTACTTTGTCTTCACCTTGTATCATAGATCTCAGGCAATTTCTCATCTCGTTTCACATCACCAATGATCCGATATTCCCCTCTCTGAGTTATCCCTATCTCTGTTCTTATCTTCTGACTCATGATGACGTCGTTGCTTCATCAGCTATCTGTCATCATTCATTCTCTGACTCATGATGACGCCTGTGCTTCATCATTCATTCTCTGACTCATGATGACGCCTGTGCTTCATCATCCATCTGTCATGTATGATTAATCCTCCGCAGCTTCTTACTCATCCATACTGCGGATGACACGTCCCTTCCTCGCAATTCCATCGCATTCCATCTCTTTAGTACTTAAGGACTATCTTGTTGTTTGTAAACCCTAAGCTAGAGCTACTTGGAATATCACCCAGTTCTCAGCCCACCTTCGAGTCCCTTCGTCCCTCAGTCCCTTTGATCCTTTGCCCTCTTGGGTGTGTCTTTAGTCCTTAGTCCTCGAGTGACGTGGCTCTTTGTGAGTTCCTCCTTGATAAAGTACACTTAGTCTTCGGGTCTCGCCAAGCATTACGCTTGCTCGGCCAATCCTTCGTCTTAGCCTTTGCCCTCCAAGTCTACATCCGACTTTAGAAGTTATACAACCTCTAAGTGCGCAGCCGAGGGGATGTAGGTTCGAAGAACCTTCTAAGAGGAATATATAAGGGATATCTCTAGTAGAAACTTACTAGGAATAGAGAGTAGCTTGCTATGAAATAACTTGAGAGAGTTGAAGTAGTTGTGATGAGTGTAAGGAAGAACAAGTGGTGAAACAAGTTGTAAAACTGTT
>JBBPOS010000754.1:0-11274 GCA_038091575.1 Leccinum subgranulosum
GTGGTAAGTGCTGTTCCTAGTAGTAGAGTAGTATTCCATGTATGTATGTAGTGCATGCAATAGTATGATGATTTCTGGAAGTACCTGGAGTAGCTGGAACAAGCTGGAAGCTACTGGGAGTAGCTGGAACTAGCTGGGAGAACTGGAGTAGCTGGGGGGGCACAGCCACAGCTGAGAGAACACAGCCACAGCTGGAGGAGCTGGACAGTGCTGTCTAGGTCTGTCCAGTTAGGGGTGAGCTGTCCAGGCATAGCCAGTTAGGGACCTTGCTGGGGCACCTGGTCGGACCTGGACAGTCCTGGCCAGTGCTGTCCATCTGAGGGCTGGTTTGCTGATGGTGGCGGCAGTGGCGGTGATGGTAGCATTGAGCGAGTGAATAACCTTGCAAGAGGGTTTAACCCCAATCCTGTCTGTGAGGGAGAAGGCCTTCAAGATCTGCTTAGAAGCAGGAGGACCTTCTTCTCCTTGGTAGAGAGAGGCGGGGCACGAGGAGATGGTGTGGAGGTCGGAAACGGCATATGATGGTTCATGGTAGGGTGTGATGGCCGTGGAGGCAATCTGATGATTGTGGTGGCTGCTTCCACCACTGGAATGGTTTCCACGCCCATTGCCATGACCTCGTGCTTGTCTACGACCACCTTTGGTACCTCAGCGGGTACCACGCCATGGTGTGCCATCAGGTCCAAGTTCTGACGATCCAGCTTCTCCTTGGGGTTGCTGTTGTTGTTGGAACTTGGGGTTGGACCCCTTCGGCTTCACTGCCAATAGTTTATTTGCGTAGGCAGGGGCTTTGCCCTTGCCCTGAACCGATTGTTGGTCCCATGATAGGACTACGGCGGTATGGATTCCTGCAATGGTGAGGTCCTTGGCCTTGCCAGCATTGTCCTTTTCTTGGATGATCATCTGAGCAATGAAGTCCATGGACGTGGGGAGCTTGGTGAGGACAAGCATGGCCTGCACCTTGTTGGGGATTGTGTGGCTGGCGTTGTCCAACCATGTAAAGAGAGTCTCAATTTTATTGAGAGCAGGAGCGGGATGAGAGGAGGAAGGAATCTCAACAGTGAGTAGCTCTTTGAAGAGCTTGTAGGCACCCATGATGCCCGGGACATTGTGTTCATCCTTAAGAGCCTTGATGAGCTCGGCGGCGGTCTTCGTGCCCATGTGCTTGGACTTCAGAGACTCAGATAGATAGACCAAGATGGTCCCAATGATGGTGTCATTGGCTTTGGTCCATTGAATCCAAAACTCACGTTCCTCCTTGATAGAGGCACCTGTAAGAGCGGGCGGTGTGGAGACACCGATGACCCAAGTGTAGCCAGTGGCCTGAAAGTAGGGGGCCATCGAGGACCAGAAAGAGCTCCAGTTAGCGCTGGTGAAGATTTGAATGCCAGAGCTCGAGTTCATGTTGGGAGACATAGTGATAGAAGCTAGAATGCAACGTCATCAGCGTGCTGGACTAGCATGGGTTCAGTTCCATGGCGTTCGCACTCGTTCATTGCTACTCTCAATGAAGAGGTGCATTACGACATGCTGCGTTCGCAACATTCTTTTAGGCTGAAGCCTGGTTACCAACCAGCTACTCATGCATGCTGCCCATAGGGCGCTCGTCATGGTGTGTTAGGTGGGGCTCATAACCTGTAGAAACTGTAGACCTCCGAGGGAGAGGAATACTGGTATTTACCAGGTATCAGCGTGTTGATGTTATCGAACATAGTGGTAAGAAAACAAGATGTTATTCCAACCCAGACGCTGGGTCTGAATCTTATATACGACAAAGAAAGATTATGTAATCTACTATAAACTAAGTCGTTATTATATAAGCATAAAGTGTTCAGAGCTACTAAATAGTGCTCGTTCAACACACTTGAGCAAGTTCAAATAGGTGCTCTATTCTGGTGTCCTACACATCGTCGAATATTCATATCTTCTATTGCCACTTTCAATGAAGTTACTTTCCCTTATTGTTCAAAGAAACTAAGACCTATAGACGAACTTTCCTCTATTCCAAACTCTTCCGAATCTATTGTTCTGGAAGAAGAAGCCGCTCAACCTGGTACAGATGGAACTGGGGTTACGAAAGTATATCCTGATCAGTTAATACATATTCAACAACCACAGATAGTTCCACCACAACTTCCACCAGCATTACCACATAACGTGAGTCCACAACCATCTGATCCAAGTTTATCTAGATCTTCAAAATCTGATTGGTATCCCAGAGATTACTGGGATTTATCCCAAGCTCCAGAACAATTTCCAATATCTATTCATCCTCCATCTTCACTGCATTCTCCTCTTCATTTCAGTACACCTGATTTAGAAGTGGAAAAATCATCAGATAATCCTGATACGTCAGATACTCTTCAACCATCATCAATACATTGTGGACAACCTCATACTACTCTCAGAGAAACCAGTTTCCATTTATCACTTGAACGAGTTAATCAGAGAAAACGAAGACTTCTCGAAAGATATGATGATTCTGGTAATGAGTTACCTGAGTATGGATGCTACTTCTATTCCAGAAGAGAATATTCCTATAATTCATCAAGATGATGATATGGAGAATCTTTATGATACTCCACCACCACAACCCTTTAGCTCTAAATGGGTTCATCACTATATGTTCACTGCTGCCGTTGCCATAGACACTACACCAGTTCATTACCGAGACATTAAGAAATTACCACAAAGTGAAAAAAAGGAATGGCAAAAATCGATGGAAGAAGAAATAAAATCTCTTCATGACTGCAAAGTCTGGGACCTTGTGGATTTACCACCAGGAAGAAAACCCATCACAGGGAGATGGATATATGTTACGAAAAGCGATGGTCATAAAAAGGCGCGATTCGTTGCAAAAGGCTTTACTCAAATCTATGGAATAGATTTTGAAGAAACTTTTTCCCCTGTCGCTCGCTTTGAAACAGTTCAATTACTCCTAGCCCTTGCAGCCCTAGAAGACTGGGAGATCAAAGCATTAGATGTCAAAACTGCTTTTCTCTTTGGAGAACTTGACAATGACGAGGAGCTTTATATAGTTCAACCTGAAGGTTTCCTCAAGAAAGGAAAAGAAAACAAAGTTTGTCGTTTACGCAAGGCAATCTATGGCCTCAAGCAAGCCGCCATTAAATGAAACAAAGCTTTGCACAAATTCCTTGAGAAGATGGGATTCAAACATACGATCTCAGATCCTGGCATTTATATCAAATATATTGGCAAGGACAAAATTGTTTTTGTTGTTTATGTTGACAATGCACTTTTTATGGGTAGTAACACAAAGCTACTCCTTGAACATATTGCTGTTTTCACAAAGCAATGGAAATAATGTGTTCTTGGCGATGCCACAGAATATCTTGACATGCAAATTACCAGAGATCAAAAGAAATGAACTCTGAGACTTGACAAAATTTCCTATGCTGAGAAAGTTGTCAAAATTTTCCAGTTAGAGAATGCGAAACATGCACGAACACCTTTACCTTCCAGATATATTCTGAGTCCTAATGAGCAGAAAGAAGATCCAAAACGAAGATCGCAATACCAATCTGTGATCGGATTTCTTTTTTATATCATGCTAGGCACATGACCAGATCTTGCTTACATAGTAATCAAGATGTCACAGTTCTCTGCAAACCCATCTGAGGATCATCTAAATCGAGCACTTTATATTGTTTGATACCTCACCTACTCAAAAGATGTTCAATCACTTTCAATGGATTCGCATGTGACTCAAGTTTCACAGCATATTGTGATACTGACTGGGCCAGTGACCAAGAAACAAGATGCTCTACTACTGGCTACTATATCTTCCTTGCAGATGCTATCGTTTCCTAGAGTTCACGACATCAGAAAATAGTTGCTCTTTCTTCTACAGAGGCAGAATACATTGCCATGACTGAAACCGCTAAACAAATAGAGTGGATTTGAAATCTCTTTATTGAGATTGGTCATCAGATTAAACACCCGATACCACTTAATTGTGATAATCAAGGTGCTATGTTTCTTGCTCAAGAAGGACGATTGAAACACATAGCTATTCAATCTCACTATATCCGAGATGCGGTACAAAAATTCAAAACTCTTGATCTTTTTTATGTTCCTACTGTCGATCAAAAGGCTGACATCTGTACAAAGAATGTTACCTTTGACAAGTTCCACACAGGCTGTTTATGCCTTGGTCTTACTGGCTACCCTGCCAAGCTATAACACTTTACCTATCAGTTCAATAAGGAGGAGTATTGAATCAATAGTATTCATTTACTTTATTACTTCCGATTCTAGACTGGTCCATTCTAGACCAAGTCCTTTATCTTATTTATTATCTCTCTGATTAGATAAGAGCTGTTATTGCCATTGGCTTAACTCAGCTATGACTGAGATCTTATTGCTATTGGTCAATTACGCACACTGACTGATAACTTACACATCAGTGCTTACATATTATATGAGATACTTATGCTATTGGTTAGAATCTCTTACATGATATGATAGAATGTTCTACAACATTCCTTTCCACAAATATGTACAAACATATCTTGTAGTATATAAGGGCCTAAGCTTGACCCTTGAATATCAGGTCACTTTCATACTCATCTAGTGATTGATACCTTGTCTTAGCTTCAACACTTCGACTCATATCCCTAGTAAGTTTTCTACTAGAGAATAAGCTCCCTTTCCTTTGTTCTATTCGAGAACCCTCGGCTGCACTAGTAGAATCTCCATATAGGAATTCTATACCAAAATGCTCATCTGGTTTGAAGGAAACCAGGATGTATTTGCCTTTGCGAAATCAATCTCCCTCGCCACCTTCGCTTGCATCGAAGCCAAAGATGGAGAAAAGAACAAAAATGGTGCTGGTGCCTGGGCTCACAATGAGCTCAAGAAAAGGAGAAATAGACAAGCGGAATGGCTCAACATTCCAGAGATGGAAGCCCTCCTAGAAGGGAGATTCCGAGTTGGCAATGAAAAGGACATTGCCATTCAAAAATTGATGGACAAGAAGCAAGGGGCAAAGGAACGCACCCAAACCCTCTTGACACATTGGCTGGCCCTATACAATCAGGCCAGATGTGATCCAATGATAGGGATCACCTTGCTAGAAAGGAACATGTGCCAAGACATCATAAGGCACATGTTCTTGCAGGGAGAACACCCCACCAAATTATATGACTACATCAATTCGATCCAAAAATATGCCAATGCGATCGAAGCCTTCGAAACTCGGACCTCCACCTTCTCCAGGAGAGATCCTAACACCATGGACATTGACACCATCACCACCGACATCCAAGAAACATCCATGGGCTGCTATAACTACAGCAAAGATGATCACCAAACATGTGACTGTAAAGCACCTTCCACGCAGTGCAAAGATTGTGGTTTCTTGTGTGGCGGACATAGGAAGGAATGTCTGAAATTTAAATCTTGAACAGTAAGGGCAGCAGAAGGCTTAGAGAGCATAATCCAATGATCAATTGGGTAAATGGAACCGTAACCATAAACCAATGTCCTATATCTTGTAGAGCTTTGGAAGCCTCATATAGAGACTACATGGAAGAAACAGAAAAGGATCATCTGAGACGAATCCACGAAAACAAAGAACCTGAGGAAGGAATTGAACCTGAGGAAGCTTTCAAACTTGTACCACAAGAATACCACAAGTTTCTAGATGTCTTCTCAAAGAAGGCCAGCGAATGCATGCCCAAAACCAAACCTTGGGATCATGCAATAGACCTGAAGCTGGACTTCATACCAAAGAAAGGGCAATTGATTCACCTTAGCATGACAGAACAAGATGAAGTAAAAGGATTTGTGGAAGATCAGTTAGCCAAAGGATACATCAGGCCCTCCAAGTCTCCACAAACTTCACCTGTGTTCTTCATCCCCAAAAATGATGGAAAGAAATGCATGGTCATAGACTATAGATACCTAAACAAAGGGACTGTCAAGAACAATTACCCTCTTCCACCCATTTCCTAAATTGTCGATAAATTAAAAGCAAGCAAGATCTTCACCAAGATGGATCTCCATTGGGGCTATAACAACATGAGAATTAAGAAAGGAGACGAATGGAAAGGAGCCTTCATCTGCCATCTTGGATCGTTCGAACCCACCGTTATATATTTTGGAATGTGCAATTCACCGGCCACATTTCAACAAATGATGAATGAAATCTTTGCTGACATGACCAATGTAGTCATTATTTATATCGACAATCTCCTAATCTTCACCAATGGAGATATGAAACACCATCAGGAAATGGTCAAAAAGGTCTTAGAAAGACTTAGAAAGAAATTTATTTGTCAAACCTGAAAAGTGCTTTTTCAGAGTACAGAAAGTCAACATGCTGGGCATAGATGTCTCTTGCGACAGGATATCAATGAACATAGAAAAACTAGCAGGAATAGCACAATGGCCTGTCCTCTCCAATGTGAAAGCTGTACGAAGCTTCCTTGGACTTGCCAACATCAGCAAACCAGCACCTGTCTCTACAGAGCTGTGCAGGGTTACATAGACCCACAGACCCTACAAAGAGGTACATATGTACAGGAGGAAAAGGAAGGTTCAAATTCATAAGAGCTTCGATTCAAGCTGGCAGAGCTGCCAAATCCCGTGACCAGAGAACAAACAAGACAACACAGGGACTGTGGTCGAGATTTTATTCTGTTGTGGCTCTAAAGGACATCGAGAAAAGCTCACGGCAGACGTCACCAATGTGGGACGAAACCAAATGATCATTGGATATACCTGGCTTAGAGAGCACAATCCTATGATCAATTGGATAAATGGAACCGTAACCTTAAATCAATGTCCCATATCTTGTAAAATTTTGAAAGCATCATATGGAGATCATATGGAAGAAGCAGAAAAGGATCATCTGAGATGAATCCACGAAAACAAAGAATCTGAAGAAGGAATTGAACCTGAAGAAGCTTTCAAACTTGTACCACAGGAATACCACAAGTTTCTAGACGTCTTCTCAAAGAAGGCCAGCGAACACATGCCTGAAACCAAATCTTGGGATCATGCAGTAGACCTAAAGCCGGACTTTATACCAAAGAAAGGGTGATTGATTCTCCTGAGCATGACAGAACAGAACGAAATAAAAGGATTTGTTGAAGATCAATTGGCCAAAGGATACATTAGGCCCTCCAAATCCCCACAAACTTTGCCTGTATTCTTCATCCCCAAAAAGGATGGAAAGAAGTACATGGTTATGGACTATAGATATCTAAATGAGGGAACTGTCAAGAACAATTACCCTCTCCCACTCATTTCCCAAATTGTTGATAAATTAAAAGGAAGCAAGATCTTCACCAAGATGGATCTCCATTGGGGCTACAACAATGTGAGAATTAAGAAGAGACGAATGGAAAGGAGCCTTTGTCTGCCATCTTGGATTGTTTGAATCCACAGTTATGTATTTTGGAATGTGCAATTCACCGGCTACTTTCCAACAAATGATGAATGAAATCTTTGCCAACATGACTGACGTGGTCATTATCTATATCAACGATCTTCTAATCTTTACTGATGGAGATATGAAACACCATCAGGAAATGGTCAAAAAAGTCTTAGAAAAACTTTGAAAGAATAATTTATTTGTCAAACCTGAGAAATGCTTTTTCGGAGTAAAGAAAGTCAACATGCTGGGCATGGATGTTTCTTGTGATGGAATCTCGATGAATATGGAGAAATTAACAGGAATTGTGCAATGGCCCGTCCCCTCCAATGTGAAAGCAGTACGAAGCTTCCTTGGACTTGCCAATTTCTACCACTGTTTCATTGCCAACTATAGCCAGGAAGTGAGACCATTGCACGACTTAACAAAGAAAGATCAACCTTGGAGCTGGAGAAAAGCTCAACAAGATGCATTTGAAATGCTCAAAAATAGATTCACCACCACTCCTATGTTTCATACCCAGATGACACCACCCCGTATCGCGTTGAATGTGATGCCTCCAACTATGCCACAGGAGCTGTGCTCTCCACCTTGAAGGATGACAAGTGGCACCCCGTGGCCTTTATGTCACACTCCATGACTCCCGAACAGCGAAACTACCCTATAGCTGATAAGAAAATGCTTGCGATCATTCTCTTGCTCGAGCAATGGAGACATTATCTAGAAGGTGCTAGACATACATTTGAAATCTGGACAGATCACAAGAATCTCCAGTACTTTATGAAAAGTCAGGACTTGAACCAATGTCAGGCCAGATGGACTCTTTACCTATCTTGCTTCGACTACACACTCGTTAATAAACCAGGCACTTCAATGGGAAAAGTCAATGCACTCTCCAGGAGAGAAGATCACATGGTCAGAATAGAGAACAATAATAAACAAATGATGTTCATCCCTGAAAACCGTATTAGATCTCTAGAAGAGATCTCACTATTCAATAAAATCAAAGAAAAGCATTCTGGCTATACCTCACCAGACGGGTCGATCCTCCATGAAGGATTATATTTCTATAATGACAAACTATGGGTCCCTCTGGAACTTTGCCAAGAAGTATTGACACAATTCCACGATCATCCGATCTTTGGCCATAAAGGTGCCGAAAAGACACAGGAATTCCTCGTGTGATACTATTCTTGGCCAGGAGTCAAGAAAGATATACAGGACTATTGTCGATCTTGTGAGCGCTATGCGCGAATGAAACCCACAAACATACCACTGGCTGGACTATTACAACCACTTGAGGTTCCTGAAGGACCCTGGAAAAGTATATCGGCTGACTTCATCACCGGCCTTCCCCTTTCACATGGCTTTGATAGCATTCTAGTAGTGGTCGATCGCTTCTCTAAAGAAGTTGCATTTGCCCCCACTATGAAAAACATAACTTCGAAAGGAATAGCTGAGCTGTTAGAGATTATGTATGGAAGCATCATGGACTTCCAGATTCCCTTGTTTCAGATCGTGGACCTCAATTTGCAAGTCAATTGATGATCGATCTCTTTAAACTATTGAAAATTGAAAAGAAGATGTCCACGGCATATCACCCACAAACAGATGGACAAACGGAGCGTGTAAATTGTGAACTTGGTCAATACCTCCATCTCTTTACTGCAGAAAAACAGGATAAATGGGTCGAATGGCTAGCCCTCACCCAGTTCAATTTTAACAATACTCGTTCCTCGGCAACTGGTTTCACACCCTTCCAGTTGACTAAAACTTTCACCCCTCATCTTGGCTTTGAACCACTTTCTGTCAAAGCTCTAGCAGCTAAAGACCTTGCCGATGACATGAAAGTGAACATTGAGCATGCCAAGAGTGCGCTAGAACACACTAGGGAACAAATGAAACTGCAGGCAGACAAACATAGATCGGCGGCGCCGACATATCAGATAGGAGATCTTGTTTGGCTTAGCACCGAACATCTTGCTCTTGATGAGCGTCCATCGCGTAAATTAATGGAATGCTGGATCAGTCCTTACCAGGTTATCTCGACTTATACCAACAGTGTTGGTTTATTGTTCCCCAAATCCATGAAAGCTCGCCACATTGTAAATGTCTCTCGAGTTAAACAATACATTGAACTATTGCCAAGACAACCTGTTGTACATCCAGGACCTATGTCTGTCAATGATGAAGGCACATCCAAATTTGAGGTTGATTATATTGTCAACTCTTGCCCTATTGGTCGCAAATTCATACCTACCAATCCCCCTGTGGAAAACAGATATCGCCTGCGTGCACAACCCGGTTCCCCCATCAGAAAGTAGTGCTCGTGACACTACAGGACGAAGAAGATTTTTCTTTACAGATCAGATTGACGCGCCTCTTCGTGAGTGCCTCATCTGCCCAACATAGCTTTCCCCGACTCTCGCATTTCCGTTCAGGAAATAGAACCCCGTCTTCCCTACATCGAATCCGACGAAGAAGATACCAACGATCTTCCCTACAGCTTCGCAATTGAATTTGGGGACAACTTCCCCTTCTGGTTAAAAAACGAGTTTTACCACTCCGCGCTCGAAGGACACAACGTCCGAACCCTCTTCGACCACACCCTCCACTCCTTATACGAATCCCGCGTCGAGTTTACCGTCCCCGACTATGTCCAGCCAAGGATACTCAATGGACGTAGGTCCATCCCGCCGCTACAATCCCAAGCCGATGGACACGCCCTCCGAAGACCCTCTCCCCCCATCCGAAAGCATCTCCGACGCTCGGCTCGCCTCGCTATACGCAGAGCTCGAGAAAATGAGGAATGATCAACGTCATCTTCTCGGAGAATTGGCGAAAGCCAACGAACGCGCCCAGGAGGCGCACGACCGATTGGACCAAGGTCCCCTCGACCATGGGCTCACCCCCGAAACCGCCGCTCTCCTGAGCAGTACCCCGAGTCCATACTCCGCCAGCTCCAGGAAACGGGCCGAGATCATCCCCGATCCAAGGATGTTTGATGGATCGTACAACAGGTTCGATGAATGGTGGACCAAGATGCTCGTCTGGTTCGAAGGGAACCAAGATGTGTTCGCATATGCAAAATCAATTTCCCTTGCAACGTTCGCCCGCATCGGAGCCAAAGACGGCGAAAAGGACAGAAACGGCGCTGGCGCCTGGGCTCGCAATGAGCTCAAAAAGAGGAGAAACGGGCAAGCGGAATGGCTCAACATTCCGGAAATGGAGACGCTCCTGGAAGGGCGATTCAGGATTGGCAATGAAAAGGACATTGCCATCCGAAAATTGATGGACAAGAAACAGGGTACGAAGGAACGCACTCAGACGTTCCTCACACACTGGCTCGCCCTATACAATCAAGCCAGGTGTGACCCCATGATGGGGATAGCTCTGTTGGAGAGAAACGTGCGACAGGACATCATAAAGCACATGTTCCTCCAGGGAGAACGCCCTGTACGTCTCTATGACTACATCAACGCCATCCAAAAGTATGCCAACGCAATCGAGGCATTCGAAACCCGCTCCTCCTCCTTCTCACGCCGAGATCCAAATGCGATGGACGTAGATCACATCGATACCAATATCCGTAAGACTTCGATGAGCTGTTACAATTGCGGAAAGGACGGTCACCAAGCTCATGACTGTAAAGCACCTTCTACGTGGTGCAAGGACTGTGGATTCTCGCGCGGTGGACATCGAAAGGAGTGTCCAAAATTTAAATCACGACAAGTAAGGGCAGCAGAAGGAACTGCTTCATCAAACCAGCAGGCCCTGCCAGTTAACTGGCAAAAAGCCATACAAGGAATGGACTTCGAGGCCGCACAGGCCTATTTCGCAGATTTGAAAGTAACTCAGGGAAAAGAGTAAGGGAG
>JBBPOS010000755.1:0-11264 GCA_038091575.1 Leccinum subgranulosum
CACACGTGGATATGCAAGCGCTCTCCGCTCGTGACCTCAACTCCCGCCCCCTCCCGCTGCGTTCAGCACGTCCCAACGGACCTGCGCGTCAACAAGGACGGCGGTGCAGCGACTCTAGCGACGACGGACGACGCCATCGCCCTCCGAGACAACTCGACGCAACGACAACGACAACTCGACGCGCGACAACACCGTGGCATCGACCGACAACAACGACACCGACGACACAACATCGGCAGGCACTCGGAGTCGAGGAAAGGGCGATAATGGTGATGATGGCGTGACTTGTCGACGTGTGCCAGTGCGTCCCTCTCTCTGTCCCTTACCCACCCCTACGCCTCACACACACACATACACCTACCCATGCCAGAACCTGCCCACGCCGACTGGCGACGCAACAACGGCAAGACGACGCCGACGCGAGACGAGTCAGATGCGTGCCACAACGGTGACACGTCCCCATCCTATCCGCGTCCCTTCCCCTCCAACCTCTGCGCACCTAGGATGGACATGTGACGGCGATAACGCGACGCATGCCAGTGACCGGGCCACGACAACTCGAACGCGACGACTCGACGGTAGCACGACGGACGCCGACTGGCGACGCGACAACGGCGAGATGATGATGATGACGAGGAGGGAGGCGCACAGTGCCAATGACGATGACGACTCGGAGGTGCGTAACCCCCGTTCCCACCTCCTTCTTTTTCCCTCTCTCCCCTCCTCTCTCACGTCCCGGCCTGCGACACGACGACGACGACGAAGGGGGGGATGAAGACGAGGACGGCACGGTGAGACGAGGGCGAGGACGATGTGACCACGACCAATGGCAAGACCACGACGACGTCCCGACGACCGTCCCGAAACGATATCCGTGACGCGACACAACGTCGACTGACCACGACCACGACATGGCATCGATGCGACGACGACCGGTAATGCGGGAATGACGACGGGACGGGGGATGAGGACGGGGATGGAAACGAGATAGGGACGATGTGAGGTGACTCAGGCGTGATGACAATGACGGCAGGACGACAGCGAGATGGCCTGGGCGCGTCAACGACTCGGAAGACGGTCAGTGCGACAACGACGCGACCACGATGACCCTCACGGGTAGTGGGTTGGGCGCGGGTCAGCAAATGCTGACTCGTACCCGTGGTACCCATACCTGTGCAGTTTCTAGGCTAACATTTACATTAGACTTTGTAGGCCCCATAGTACTGGTGTGTCGTGACACCATCTATATGGTACCTGCGGTCCTTGAACTTACTATGTGGTGCTACATAGAGGGTTTATGTCTCAATAATGTCTATGAAGTGCTCTGTCAATGTAGTCTACATGGTAACTGGGTTACTACCAGGATTTTTTTTTTCCAGATGAGTTCGGCCATAGTCACATCTTTGTAATGGAAAGTTGTGCTCCATCCCAGAGAGAGTTGCGCACCCGCTCGAGAAAGTTGCGCGCCAGTCCGGGAAAGTTGCGCGCCGAATGAAAGTGCATTTGGACCCTCATAGGCCAAGGCAATGAATGCTGCACAACTTCCCCAAGGAGCAATGTCGCAGGAAGTATGCAGGCTCTCCACAGAGCCTCAAGTTTAAAAGGCGTGCTGTTGCAGTCGAATCAGCACCAACAATCCTCTCTCCTCCTACTTCTTGTGAGGAAGCCTACGACGTGATTCAATGATGTGTGTAAGAAGGAATGAGTCTGATCAATTATCATCTGATTACTTCAAGCTTCAAACACAACACCGCCGAACCCAGCCCAAATTTAATTCGCCCCTAGCCGCGCTAGAATCAATTCGCGCAGGCCCCGCACCCCGTCATGTGTGAGTCAGCATCTGACAACCCTATATCCGTCTCCGCTTGGCAGTGACATAAGCGACATTACATAATCAAGGACTCCTAACTACAACAAAAAATAATATATACCATCGTGCATTCCACTGGGGGAATTCCAACTCTGACCGTCAGAATTGGAACTTGGAATACAATGAAACCATATAATAACCCCACGGGCTCGCGCCGCCCAACTTTCTTCTTTACTATCATCATGTCGAACAGTTCTGGCAATGCGACTAGGGGATCCAACTCGGACGCCGGCCAGGGTGAGAGCGGCGGCTCAATATGGTGATATCCCACGGGTTACTGACACTCCATATTAGCAGCGACAGGGCTAATCAACGGCGTCGTGCAAGCCCAAAGTAGCAGCGCTGGAGTTCTCGAATGGGTAAGTCACGGTTTTAATTTATTCATGAAGCCGGGCTAACTACATACGAACCTCAGCAGGGCACGTTAGGCCTTGCCAGTGCCGCGTCAGGCAGCAATCAAACAACATCGCAAAACAATAGAATCGACAACCTGGAAACCCAGAGGCGGCTCGATTTTTTGGAGACTCAGGGGCGTCTTGATGCCATGCAGACTGAGAGGGCGATTGATGGGTTCGAGGCACGGTTTCAGAGGGTCGAGGCGCGGGTCGACAGGGTCGAGCGCCAGATTGATGGACCTGGGCTCATCGGCGGAATCATCGCAGCGCTCAAAAGCGCAGTAAAGCATTCAACTTTTGGACTTTTGAAGTTGTAAGATTGTTTTCAAATTTATACATCGCCCTTCGGGCACCCGGGCCCCTAGTCGCATCATAATCCGGACAGTTGTGTGACTCAGGAACTGCCAGCTCAATGCAAGTTGACTTGTCTCGGTAAACATGGTTTCTACAAACAGTACATACTAGTGCGCCACTCTCCAAGTACGGAACAACTAACTAAGCGTATAAAAAATCACCGAGTCTCTGAGAGTGAACTATGCGATCACAGCTCTGCCGGAGAGAAAGAGCTTAGCATCCAACACATCGCAGAACTCTGTGGGGGAAATGGAGAGATGAAACATCTGCTTGGTCCTTCCAGTCCACGATTATGTCCGCAGCACCACTCATCCTCATGACCCGAGCGACAGCCAGTTGAAGACTGCAAAGTCTCGGGATGGGTTTGTCGAGCCGCTTGCCATCGGGTCATTGTCCGAACTGAATTTCATCGCCCTCCCTTAAAGTGATGATCCTTAGGCGGTCCGTACGGGGACGAGTGGGAACCGTTCGAAAGAAGTGTTTGACCTATCCAATGGATCAGCAAAGATGATATTAGAAGTATTGATAAAATTGCACCTCACCACCCTCTTCGTTTGCCTCAATTCCTCACCTAGGGTCTGTCACGGGTATGGGTATATATGGCTGTGACGACGTTCGACACGCCGTTACACGACGATCGTTACGATCGTCATGTAATGGCGTGCCGTCGTCATCATGCGTCGTTGTCATCGCATCGTAGTGCCGTGACTGCGTCGTCGTCGTGTCGTGGTACACCGTCACATCTGTTGATTTCGTGGTCGTCGTCGTGTCCCGTTGCGCGAGTCAGGCGACGAGTCGTTGTCCCCGTCGCTGTCACCGTGACTCGTGAGGCCCGTGACGCGTTGGACGCATCGTCGTCGCGTCGTTCACGGTCGTCGGTCACGACTGTCGAACGCTGTAGTCGGTTCCGTGCCAGTTGTGGGCAAGGGAGAGGGAGAGAGCGAGGGCGTCGTCGTCGTCGTCGTCGTCGTCGTCATTCACAGTGGTGGCTGGTGGCAAGCCGTTACGTCGTGGTCGGTTCCATGTGGGCAAGGGAGAGGGAGAGAACGAGGGCGGTTGTCGGTGTCGACCGTGTCGTTCGTCAATGCGTGTCGTCGTTTATTGTCATTGTGGTGGTAGTGGTGGTGGTGGTGGTGGTGCCTTTGTGTCGTTTGTCAGGGCGTGTCGTCGTCGTTGCGCCGTGCCGTGACGCCGTCGTCTTCGTCCATCGTCTTCGTCGCGACGTGGCATGCCGTCGTGTCAGTCGACACGTCGTGGCGCCACGTCGCGTTGTTTGGTGATAGTGGTGAGGACGAGGACGAGGACGTGGGTACTCACCATCTCATCATCGCCATTGCAGCCCCGCACCGTGGACGGGGTTTGTTCATCGACGCATGTCATCGTGGGTCGTCGTCGTCGTCGTCGTCGGATGGGGATGGAGACGAGGACGTGGTGGAGGTTGAGTCATCACAAAACTTGTCATATTTCTATATACGGATATATACGGATATAATACATGTCGACCCCAGAGTGGCCACCGACCGTCCAGCGTGAATATATTCCAATCTGTAAAAACTGAATTTTCGCTGAAGTGTCGTCGAATCGACAAATGTAGCAAACCTCGGTGACCTTTCCGAGTGATGCCGTGGATAGGTGACGGGATTGTTAGGATCAGTATATAAATTGCAAACATGGTTAATCGCGTTGTGGGAGACCACCATCTTGAGATCGAGAGTCATAATCGGCTGCAATTGCTGGCCAGGGACACCATGTGGTAAGACCTTCTGGCAAGTGTGATCAAGTTACATTAGAAAAGATGACTACCACTGACGACACATGGATGTAGCACCTGTCATACCTCATTGATGCGAAACATAAGGCCATCCAGCTCCTGTTGCAGCCGGGGGATGAATAACTAACGGAATGGCAAGCTAGAGTAGTGTAGATTAGTAGCATGCGCCATGATTTACCCACTGGAAGCAATTACATTCACCTTGCATCATAAAATTGTTTGTATGTCCTTCCGCACTTCCGCACTCTTCCTCACCATCATAGATGATGTCTGCTCGAATAGAAACATGGTTGTATACGCGTCGGTCCATCTCTTTTTCGCGGTCGGCAGCATCGCCGGGTGTCCTTCCTGTCATTGTTATTCAGAGTATCGTTGGGGATACCAACAAATCAGACAAGGGGAGTCAAATTAATCTACCAAGATACGGAACATTTCAAGCTGTTCCGTCACTCCTGCAGGAGGCGAGGTTGAACGGCATGATCGACGACGAACAAAAAGGACACCAACTGGAGATAGGAGGAGCGGAGGCAAGTTAGAGTCTGTACCGATAGTCTGGAGAGTCTTCTTTACTTCGCAGCTTGAACGTCCCGACCTTGTCCTCGTCGAACCCGCACATCTCTTGAGGTACGGCTTGACTGCTCTCGAGGAGATCGATGTGTCGAAAGGCTTTAGATGCTTATTGCTGGGATACAACATGAGCTGGAGAAGGATGGGCGAAAAAAAGGGGGACACTCACAAGCACCATGCTCCCATCGCTGGCTCCTCGGTTCATGTATGTCACTCCGTCGTCTGGCCCCCGTCCGCGCCCGCGCGATCAAAGAGCAGGACCTCCGCAGTGCCCTGACCGTCGTTCCCGAGCCGGAGTTCGACTCCCCTCTTTCCTGCGGTTCAGTGTTGCGATGCAGTCGGCCTTCCTGCCATTGTTGTTGAGTAGGACATGTGAGCCAATGCATTCAATGGGGCTGCCAACAAGGGGAGAACAAGCAAGCTTAAGTCTAATACGACACATCCGTGGGCCGTGGGAACCTTGTACATAGGCCTACCTCCTGCTACCCCCGCATCAAAATGGATGTGTCCAACTTGCTTGCCTCCCAAACAGCCAAAATGTAAGTAAAATAAAACATAAAACCACCCAATTTTACCAAGTCAACCTTCAGCCAATCTATCACCGTCGACAAAGACACACCCCTCGTCGTCGATGCAGGTTTCCTCACCGTAACAGACCCAAACGCCATCGACGAAGAGAGCTACGCGTACGTCCTTTTGATCCATCTTGTATCCCATCCCATCATCGTCTTCAGTACCGACCTCGAAGGCTACCTCCGATCTACCGCACGCGATGGTATCCAAGCCCTCGTAGCCGCACTCTACGCACTCCCCATCCAGTCCTCCCCCGACGGCCCCGCAGCGCAGCTCCCCTCGCCCACGACCGCCCTTCCGCGCACCAAACCCCTCCCCAAACCCAAACTACCGACGAAATGGGAACGCTTCGCGGCAGCCAAAGGCATCCAAAAGACACGGCGCGAAAAGAAGGTGTGGGACGAGGAACGACAGGAGTGGGTCGCCCGCTGGGGACGTGGTGGGAAGAGTAGGGAGGAGGAGGACAAGTGGATACACGAGGTCAAGGCAAATGCTGGTGCGTGTCCTTTTTTTTTGTTCCCCTCTTTGTGAACTGATTCGTTGGAAAAGCGGTCGACCACGACCCCGCACGAGAAGCCCGTACCGCCCGTAAGGCTCGTGTCGCCAAAAATGAGCGGCAGCGACTTCAAAATCTTGCCCAGGCCGAGGAGGCACAAGCCGCCCGTGAGGGACGCCAAGAACGCCAGAGCGATATCAATCGAACGCTCGCGACGACGCGCATCAGCACGGCTAGTATGGGTAAGTTCGACAAGAAGCTCGAGGGAGACAAGAAGATGAGCGGGGTTAAGCGCAAGGTCTGTGTTCTGGCTTACTTTTATTTTGTTTTATTTTGTGCGCGTACTCAGATTCGACTTTCAGTTTGACCCCGCCGAAGTCTCTGCAGAGAAAGAAAAGAATTCCTCTCTTGCACTCTTATCGAAACTGGACGGCGAGACCAAGCGGGCTCGAAGAGATAAGGGTGGTGACGCTGAGGACGTCGTCAACGTTCGGAAAGCAATCAAAGCTGTCAGCAAAGGCAGAGGCGGCGTTGCGCTCGGCCGAGAATCGACCCGTAATTCGTCCAAAGGAACATCCAAAGGAAAACGAGGGAAACGATAGTCTCGATCATACTACTGATCACCATGATGAAAAAAAAAACCCCCAAAATCACTATTGATTTATTTCAGGGGGAAAAACGTCCAAGTCGCATTACGGTTCATACCAAAGTTAGAGTACAAACGAGAGTTACATACAGAAAGCATGGTACAAACCAATCTTTTCATCATTCTCGACCCAGCTCAGCCTATTCCACTACTTCTCGGCGGGCAGGTTGTCCATGTTGGCCTTGCCCTCTTTTATCCACTCCTCCTTGACCAACTTCTCCCTATCAAGATAGTAATACCTGTACACCAGCTTGATCGTCCCCTCGCTGACCCCCGCCACCGCACTGATATCTCGTGCGGCCTTTGGCTTACCCAATAACAAACACGTAAAGTATATCGCACCGCCAGCGATCGAGACAGGGCTTCTCCCATCCGCGATCCCGTGCAGACGCGCAGCCACTATGATGTCCGAACACACCGACTGCACGCTGACCGGCAGGTCCAGGTGGTTGCAGTACCGGACCAACAGCGTCTCCGGCCCGGTTGACGGGCTGTTGTGACCGTTACTCTGCGCAGTCGCACCAGGAGAGAGATTGAACGCCTGCTCGAGTGCCTTGTAGCACTGCCCGAGCGTCTTCTTCGACACGTGTGTCAAGTTGCATATCTCTCTGAACGTCCGAGGAACATGCGCCTGACGACATGCGATGAAGATGCACGCTGCAATGACTGCCTCGAGGGGCTTTCCACGCAAAAGCTTTTCTTCGTCCGAGCGCTTGTATAGCTGCTTGGCGATGTCGCTGATGGTTTTGGGTAGGGAGAACTGGTCGCACCAGCTTCCAATGTCGCGGAACGCCGTGAGGAGGTTGCGCTCCGAACGGGAGCTCTGCGAGCGTGAGGCAGCCCGCTGCAGCTCACGTGCTATTCCCGACCCGCCGTCCCGGAAACTAATGACGGTATCGAGCTGTTCCATACCCTCTAGGAGAGGGTCCGAAGCAGCACCAACACGAGAAGGGTCGTCTCCTTCATCGTTGGCAAACGTCTAAGGAAGACGTCGTATGCAGCGTCGTAACAAAAAAACAAGAGAGAAATAAGTTGGGAATGCGCTTACCCTCCACTCGCTCCTAGTGTCCACGATACGGTCGCCCAGCACCAGACCGCAGCTCCCACACACAAGGTCCCCACTTCCAAACTCCTCGACGATGTGTGGGTTGGGGTCTCTGCACTCCGGACAGATAAGACGTACGGCCAAGTCTGGCCCGTACGTGGCTTGTTGGACTTTCTGAGCATTCGCGGCGAGAGGAAATGGCTGTGAGAACGCCATGATGGTACAGAACGCAGATGCTATGGAGTGGAGTCGGGAACGAGTGGTTGAACAACGGAGCGGTGTTGACCGCTCGAATGCTTGTGGTGGTCGAGGACAAAGAAAATGCGTTCTGGTGAGCCAATCCAATGGGCCAAGCTGACAAAGATATCACACCTCGGCAATTACGTAACCTTGTACCCGACGGATCTTACTACTTAGACTCTGGAAATACCATGGTCCTCAATCAGTTCTGGAAACAACTTGGGATGTGATGAAAAGCTCGAAGAGAATAGTCAGTCACAAAAATTCACTCAATTCTTATGCCAGTGGCTCACTTTCATTTGGTTGTCGCAGTCAAAAATCTGTAAGGAGAGACATTCGTGTCGGCAGAAAAGTCTTTCGAAGTGTTGTTATTTCGCGTATTACATGCAAACGACGTCATCTGAGTGCTTTATTCATCTTGATGTCCAATGTGAGCAAATTTTCCGATCACTTTTTAGCCGTTTGACGATCATCGACACCGCAGTCATGAATCCGAGAGGGAAAAAAATCCGGGACAAGTACTAGTACTGCACATTCCGTCAGTGAAAGCGTCAGCAAGGACACGAACAGGCTCCTTGAGGAAGTCAACAGAGAAGGGGATTTTGCAACACGAATACAAGACTTCTTGAAGAAATTGGTGCACATATATTCATCTCAGAGCCATACCATCCGTTTTATCGCTGTACCGCACAGTCAATCAAATGTGATGAGAAGTCTTGCTTGTTGACTGGCCTCGGATTTGTCCCTTTCGATAAGGACGGAATTCATCCTACTCTGGCACACATCGTTCCAGGCTCTACACACGAAAAGGTTTGCGTTGAACTATTACAATCACTATGTTTTCTCATAACTTCCATTCAGTCACGCACACTGGTGTATAGCTATGTTTGCCGGTAACGCCACGAGAAATGATGTTATGCACCATCTGAATTCCATCGGCAATGTCACGAATATGCAGACGGATGCTCATAGATCAAATGATGATTTGAAGTGGGAAATTCAGGCCGAGGGAGAGAGTGGAGAGGTGTGATTTCATTTATACTGATCCATTGATACTGATCCATTCATCAGACCAAATACTTTTTCTGAAAGGTTCCCACCGATCCTCATAGTTGCTCCCCAGAGATCATCACTTTGGCGGAGGGCGATGAAATTCATTTCGGAGTAGCTCAACAAGGGCCCTCGCAAGTCTTTGTAACCTCCAGCTGGCTGTCGCTCGAGTTCTGAAGATGAGTGGTGCTGCTCATATTATCTTGCAATGGAAGGACGAAGCAGATGATGACGATAGATGTTATTGTCCCTCCGTCGCCTCCGAAGAATTCTGGGATATGTTGGACGCTAAATCCCTTCTTTATGGAAGAGCCGTGATTGCTCCTTAGGAAGTATGCCAGTCGTTCGAAGCGCTGTTTCCCTGGCTTACAACGAGGTTGGTAGCCACAACGTCGACCGCCGTGCACGCAGTTGCAGCGCTCGGCGCGATACTGGTGCGCTGGGCGAGCGAGAGGGCTCGCGGTTCGTTTTTTAACGCCTGGGGACTGTCGCGCACAGGTCGTGAACGCGAAGGTGCGCGGCAGCCGTTACGGAGCGCGCTGGTGTAAAGGGAGGCAGGGGGGAGATGGCAGCGCGTCGAACGCGTCGAGAGGGACCTGGGCGCGTGCTTGAACGTTGGTAGCTGTATGGAGGTGCTGCAGTGTGCTGAGCGCGTGGGCGAGCCGAGGTCGGCGTGGTGGTATGATAGGGGAACAGCGACGCGAGGGCACCAGCGCGAGCTACCAAACGAACATCTACGCGAGGAAGATGAACAGTTCAAGTTACTATTTGGATGATAGTGTATTAGGTGGGCCAGTAATTACAACTTACACGCATCTTAATTGTTCGTTGCTTCAAAACTACCACGATCCCACCTTATTCAACTCTCGTAATTTTGATTGATCTCACCAGGTTTTTGCTACATCTAATCGTGATTGTCTGCATAGCTACGCAAAAGAAAAGAAAAGTCACAATAGGCGTCGCTCGCCATGGAGTTTAGATATCAGCAACAAGACAGAAGAACAACAGAGAACAAATGCATGAGAATGGCTACGAGGATTCAGAGTATGTCATGGATGTAAGCGCGGATGCAAGTCTGTACGGAACGGAACGTCACTGCGGCAGGTCGTCATAAGCATGGACAGGATGGGGGGAAAAGACACGAGGATAGCAGTGTATGTATCCCACATTATTGAACCAAAAAAACAAAAGAAAGAAAGAATTCAACAAACGAGGCGCAACACAACTCGTGACCAAAAAAGGTATGTTCAGTAATATACAGCCTGAGATGCTTGTGGATCAGTCTGATACATCTCATACCGTGGCACCTGGGACGCATCGTAGTACTGAGAGTATCCGTACTGGTCCGGGTAGTAGTAACCCTGGTACGTCGGATAGCCGTACATGGAAGGATCCATGCGTTGTTCCGACGTGACACCGGCATCCCCGTGCATCTCTGAAGCCTCGTGTGACAAGTAGTGCTCTGAAGGCACAGACAATTGCGCGTCGTTGACAGGGCTCGAGGGTCGCAAGGGTTCAAACGCTGCGGCACTTGTCCTCAGACTAGACGGTCGTCGCTGCGACCTTGCCGACTTCGGCTCGAGTTGTGATGAAGGAGCCCGGATCTCAATGCGAGAACTCTGCCGAGGGAACGCAAACATCGGGTTCCCAGTCGACGGATCAATGTATCCGTTGAGAGGTGGGGTATGAGGTGCCGACAGAAAGTCCGGAGAGCCAGTAGGATGATGATGCAGGTGACCAGGCACGTACGATACACCGGGCGGCGTCATCACACCGTGGGTCAAAGGACGTGGCATATAAATCGGCGGAGGAAGGTACACGGGACGGCCGGTAGCCACTTCATATGCCATACCGTGTTGAGCGATCGCGATACCAGGTGGCAAAGGTGACCCATAGCCGTACGGTGAGCTGTAAGGAGGGGAGGATTGGGGTGCGGGGAAAACGGTCTGAAGTGGTGGGGGTGCGGGTGGGAGGGTACGCCGGCCACCAGAAACCTCTTGTGAGTCGGGCGCGCCAGGAGTATCCGCCTTTAGCAGTGTCGGGGCTACCGTATCTTGGTGTCCGTGAAGAACTCCATCCACAGGATTCGAGGCTGGTTGTGCAGGTGGTGTCTGCACTGGCAACAGAGCAGTGCTGGGCAATGCAGCTGGCGACGCTGTAGGTTGTGTATGAAGAACGGCGTCGCCTGACGTTTCAACGGTTGTCGTAGTCGACGGGAGTTTGATGCCGACTATCGGTGCACGGGGAGGAACAAGCT
>JBBPOS010000756.1:0-11218 GCA_038091575.1 Leccinum subgranulosum
GGCAACACAATGTTAGGGGGGGTTAGGGATATTGGGGAAGACATTGGTTAGATCTGGTTAGGAGGCCAACAATGTTAGGGGGGGTTAGGGATATTGGGGAAGACATTGGTTAGACATAGTTAGGATTCCTGCTTTGTTAGTTCTGGTTAGTGTGCCTGGTCATTGATTAGTTGTGTTGTATTTGGTTAGTTGTGTTGTTGTGTTATATTTGTTTAGTTGTGTTGTATTTGATTTGTTGTGTTGTATTTGGCTTGTTGAGTTGTATTTGGCATAGTTGCAGTTGTTTGGTGATGTTTCTGACATCTTTTACTTTAGCAGGTGTCAGCCAAGAGGCGATCCCGTCGAGTTTCACTAGGTCCATGGCTAGGGTGCTGGGTTTGACAATCATCACTAGGTATTCCACCTCAGCAGTGGCGAAGTTGCATTTTTTGAGATGGAGGTGGAGGTCCAGTTCTTCCATTCATTGAAGAACTCGCTTGATATGTTCAATGTGGGAGGTGTTGTCTGGGGAGAAGATAAGGAGGTCATCCATGTAGATGACAAGCCATCCTTTGGCAATCATGTCTCGGAAGGAATTGTTCATGAATCTCTGGAAGGTGGAAGGGGAGTTGTTCATTCCAAAGAACATGACGGTGGGTTTGAAGAGTCCTTTATGAGTAATGAAGGCACCTTTCCATTGGTCGCCTTCTTTGATGCGGACGTTGTTATATCCCCATTGTATGTCAAACTTGGTAAAGACTTTGGCTCCTTTGAGTTTATCAATGAAGTTGGAGACTAGGGGGAGTGGATAGGCATCTCAAGTGGTGTAGGAGTTGAGATATCTGTAGTCCTGACATGGGCGGAGTTTTCCGTCCTTTTTCTTGATGAAGAAGAAGGAGGAGGCTTGGGGAAATTTAGATTGTCTAATCTTTCCACTACAAAGATTTTCTTCAAGGAAATCCTCGGTAGCTTTTTGTTCATCTGGGGAGAGGGTGTAGATTTTCCCAATCTTTGGGATGAAGGTTTCATTGGGATTAATGGCGAGGTCATAGGATCTGGGGAGAGAGAGGTGTGCCGAGGCTGCTTCAGGGAAAACAGAGGCAAACTGAGAGTATTCGGAGGGGAGAGTTATTTTGGGTTTAGCTTTCTCAGTCTCGATTGCGAGGTTTGTAGTGGTGGTGAGGCGGGAGATGAGGGTGGAACTTTTAAGAATAAAGTGAGAACCACATCTCATGACTCGACAGAGGACCAGGTTTACAGTGGCCCTTTGGAGGAACTGTGGTTCGGTTTCAAAACCTAAGTAATCATAGAGTTTTGCATCATGGGTGGCATGGACGTTTACGTGTCTGGGGAGTTTCGATAGGGTAGGGGGAGGATGGACAAAGTGGGAGTTGTGTCATTGAGAGTCCAGAAGATGTAGGTGGTAGAGGTCTGCAGATTGATCGGTAGATTTGGGGATGGAGATCGTTTGTTCTTCCCAATCAATGATGGGAATAGTGGCGCGAAGCCAGGGGAGTCCGAGGATGCTGTTCTTGTTTCCACAGTCCATGACATGAAAGATGGTCTTTTGGGTGACTCCTTTGATATTGATGAAGAGCGACATGGTGTAAAGAATGTCTCCTTTTCTGTTGGTAGATTGGTCGACATTTCTGACTTTGATGGGTATAGGAAGGCGATCTCTGGGTAGTTGGTTCTTCCAGATGAAGGCCCAGTCGATACAAGAGATTTCTGCTCCATTGTCAACAAGAGCAGAGGTTTCGACAGCTTTAAGAGTGTGCAAAGGTGTCACAAGGCAAATGGGGATCTTTATTGCTTTGGATGAAGATGATATAAGTACAGGTGCACAAGTAACGATAGGAGATCTTTGCGTCGAACAAGGTCTCCTCTTTAAAAATCCAGGGTAAAAGAGGCTTTTCCGACTATCTTTTCATCATCATCACTCTCAATTTCCTCTAGGGTGGGTAAGTCTTCCTCAGCTTTGGTGACCTTCCTGGTGGTTTTAAATGAAGGAGAGTTCGAGGCAAAGGTGGTACAGGAGGAAGCGTTATGTCCTGGTTTTCTGCAATGAAGGCAAAGCGCTTGTTTGAAGCATTGTTCTCTCTCGGCTGGAGTGAGCTTCTGAATGCAAACTGCGTCAACATCTATAGCATCTGGGCCTTGTTCCTTATGGTTTGAGGAAGAGGTGTAGTGGAGTATGAAGTTGTTGATGGCAGAGGAGCGTCCTTTGTGTTGTTGGGAGGTGAGGTAAGCACAATGTTGTTGGTCATTGATCCTCTGAGAGTGTTCGTACCAATCAGAAACCTTGTTAGGGATATTTTCCATGAGGTAGATCCTTTCGGATAGGAAAGGTGGGATTCCAGTAGAGAAGTAGTGACAAAGAGTTGCTTCTTCAGTTACTCCAGAGATGGCGACCTGGTTCTGGAACTGGGATATGTATTGGGCTAAAGAGATAGAGAACTTTCCGGGACTCTTTTCAGTCATCCTCTGGATGGTAAGCCAAGTGAGAGCGTTGGCTGCGGAGTTGGCATGCTCAAAGGACTCTTTGAATTTGTTGTAGAAGTCAGTCCACTTTCCAAAAGAGGTACCTCCACTTGCAAGTTTTGCAGCGGTGAAGGTGTCTGCCTAGGTGGCAGCAGTGCCTTCTTTCATGAAGGAGAGGGTGAAGCCAACTTTCTTATCATTGGTGTCATAGATGGCGGAGTTAATAGTGATATAGCATTGGATAGAACGCATCCAGGGCATCGCCTTGCTGTGGGCTCCATTAAAGGATTCAGGCTGGGAGAGATGGAGTTCAGTAGGTTTCAACATGATGGGGGGAACAATGATTGAGATAGGTGGGGAAGGGGAGAATGACGGAGGAGTATGAGATCGAGGGAGGGAGATGCTGGCAGAGAACTGGTGAGAGAGGTCTGTAGCTAGGGTGGTAGTTGTGTCTTCTTCCTCAGGGGAGAGGAGAGGGAGGTCAAGTTCTAAGGGTTCTTCATCACTAAAAGGATGAGGGAGGGACTCTGGTGACTCTGGGGCTGGTGGATCTTCTCTCCAAGAGGAGGAGGCTAGGGGATGACGAGGTTGGGGTGAGACAAGTGGGTTTCGAGGGGTGGGAGGGGAGGGGGTATTCCTTCCCTCTGGTCTAAGGTAGAAGAGGAGTTTTGGAGGAATGGTGGGAACAGTTCACGACAATGGTGACTGTAAGGCAAGCTAGAGCTTTTGTTATGACTGGCCTGGATAAGGTCGGAAGTAGACTTGAAGGACGACAGACTAGAGGCTAAGAGGAGCTTGTTGTGTTCGTATCGAATGACAGGAGTTTGAAAATTACTAAGAGACAAGGGAGCACATGCTCAAAGGACTAGAGGGACAAAGGGACTCAGAGGATGGGCAAAAAGCAAGTGTATATCAAGTAGCTCTAGCTTGGGGTTTACAGACGAGGGGGGAAGTCCTTAAGTACTATGAGATGGAAGGCGATGGAATTGCATGGAAGGTGTCTGTCATCCGCAGTAAGGATGAGTAAGAAGCTGCGGAAGGCTGTGAGTACAGTAAGCAAGAAGGAGATAAGAGATAAGTAATGGTAAGCGAGTATAAGTAATACACAGCGAGGAACGAGTCAGAGAAGCTGTGTATGACTAAAATACATGGAATAGACGATATAGAGGCAGAACACATAAGAGAAAGAAAGAGAGAAAAGACAAAGAGGAAGAAGAGGGGTCGATCATAACAGTAAACCCCAAGCTAGAGCTACTCGATATACATTCGCTCTTTGCCCACCCTCTAAGTTCCTTCATCCCTCTAGTCCTCTGAGCATGTGCTCCCTTGTCTGTTAGCAATTCTCACAGTCTATCATCCTTCGAGTCTACTTCCAACCTTACCCAGGCCAGTTGTAACACTTAGCCTCCAGTCCATCGTCCTTCGAGTCTACTTCCAACCTTACCTAGGCCAGTTGTAACATTGACCTACTCCTCATTTGGCCTACATTGTTGACACTTGCAGATAAAGGCAGCAACTCAATCCAATAAAGATTATGGCACCTCAACAAAAACTAAGATGGGGGAGGAGGACTATATAGGATGGGAAATAGGGCTAGTTGGAATAAGCTATGCTACTAATATTGGTAAATATCCAACAAGTACCACAAAGATACAGATACAGGTCACATGATGCTGACTAAGCAGATCACATGACTTGAAAAAGAAAGCAAAGCTGATGTAAGTGGTCATGTGAATGCTGACTAAGCAGGTCACATGACCTAGAAAAGTTCAAAATGAAGGTAAGGAAAATACAGTTTGTAACAGTGGAGCCCTGTACCCTCAATACTCAGATATTGTTTGGTGGTTGCCAATAGAACAAGACTGGCTTGTTCAGTTGTTGCATTCAAGTATATATATAAGTGCATACACATAGACCAGCTTAGGCCTGGTCTAGTGCTAAGCTAATATGGTAAATGTCCAACAAGTGTTATGAAGATAAAGATACAGGTCAAGTGATGCTGGCTAAGCAGGTCACATAATTACCTTGCTTGCAAGATCACTGGGCAACTGACAGACTCTGCAGATGTATCACACAAACAAATAAGCTAGAATTGAAATAAAGAATTATATAATTTGGTAACTACTGGTCATGAAAATTGATTACAGGAAAAAAGGGAATTTAAATGCAAAATTGTCGTAAAGTGAACAAGAATTTTTGGAACCACTTTGAACTTTGTTAATTTACATGTGAATGAATCTTTCTTTTGCTGAATATCAAGCATAATGTATTTTCAGAACTGGAGCCATTGAACCATATGCAACAGAATCAGATCATTATGGAGTAAAGACAAATCTATAGTTGTCAAATCAATACTCTTTATTAGTTGCTTCATAAATTGTCGAGCACATACTGCATATAAACCTGTCACATATGGGTCCAGGAATAACTATACTAGAACTGTTTTCAAGCAAGGTCTCCAGTGGCATCGCTGCTGCCTAGTTAGTAAAGGGAAGAAATATACAGCTGATGTAATGGGTCATGTAATGATGACTAAGCAGATGACTTTGAAAAATAAAAGAAATGAAAAGATTAGTCCTTTCCAGGTTCTGCAAGCTGACAGGCAAGCCGAGAAGTGCTGCAGGGTTTGGTGTAAGAGCTTGGAAAATTCCACCCAGGAGTGGTAGTCATCTATGATGTTGATGATAATACTACCTCACTCTAACCCTGCCTTTGACCCCCATTTGCTTGCTGCCCTCAAATGCAAACAGGAATAGGAACTTAACAAGTGTTCCTTGCCACCCTTATCCATTTGTCACATTCGCCCTCATCCACCTCTTGTCACAAAGCAAGTACTTTGTCTGAGGTGCATCAAGCCATTTTGAGCTGCAGGTGCAGGTCCTCCCGATCTTGTCACAGTGTGAGTTTATGGCCAGTGGTTCATCATCGTGTCCAGAATACCCTCCCCTTTGTCTTCAAACATTTTCATTTCTGAATATTACCTATGGATTACATTGCACCAAGTGTTGATTACTGCTGCAGCCCTGGTATGTACTCTTGTAGTGGCTCAAGATATGTAATGCATGTTTTCTGACAGCTCAGGAATTGTCTGGCCATTGCTATCTGCATTTATACTTGCCTCAAAGGTCATTTGCAATGATATATATTTGAGCATTGACTCCTGGTCACCAATACTAGTTTAACATAGATACACGTTGAATAATACAAGAAATTTGCCAGTGATGCACTAGTACATATTTACAGACCAAGGCATGAGCCAAGCCTTTGGGTGGGTGATGGATTGACCACTCCTCTAACTTGGACTTGGACTTGGATGTAGTCTTGTCAACTTGAAGGTTTGCAGCAAGCCTTCCAATCCTAACCTCACCACATTGGTTTGCTGCTGCCTGCATTGCATGTAAGACATCTTTAGTTTGCTCAAAATTGCTAACATGGCTGTACACTTTGTATACAACACTTGGCTGGAAACCTTCTTTTTCAGCAATCTTGTTGATGTGACTTTCATAGCCACACAGCACCATTGGGATCACATCACAAGAATAGATTGAAAACTTGAAGCCGGTAGGTATATCAACTATAATGTGCTGTTAGCACTTATTCTGATCCTCTCACATTGTTGCTGAAACCATACATCTGAGGACTTTGCCACTGGCATGACGAGCTCTACTCAGGCTCCAAGTCCAAGTTAGACTCAAGTTTTGACACTCTGGGATAAGTGAGTGGATTGGCACAGCCTGAGCAGCCTTGTGTGATGCTCCAACTTCTACATTATAGTTGGAAAGACTACTTGATATGGAGCTCCCTGCAGTGAGTGTAACAGATTTTTTGCATGCAGCATCCTAGGCCCAGGGTTGGTTCATTGGGGGAATTGTATATAGTGTTTTAATGTCCGGTATGATCTGGTTTTTTGCCAAAAAATAGGGCAACTGGCAACTGACCACAAGAAACTGGTCCTATTAGTCCAACAAGCAGTTGTGACCAGTTTTGGACCAGCTGCTCTGTGGACCAGTTTCCAGGCTTAGCAACTGGTGGACCAGAGTTAGCTTACACTCCTAGCTACCTCTCCATCAAATTGCTACACAGATCCAACCATCTCCTATGGAGATATGACCATTTCTAACAGGCATGTTAATGTCAACAATATGTCAATGTACAGAAATAATGTTATACACCTATTATATGTGTTCCTAATGCTTGATAATTGCTGTACTGAGTCTGGAGCATACCCCTAGCTAGCTCCTGAACCAAGAATTAACTGATTCCAACCATTACCCACAGAGATATGAGCAATTCCAGGTGACATGTCAGTTTTGTGAAGATGTGAATGAACTCATGTAGTGTTCTAACTACTTGTTATACTCAAATGTGTGTGTAATATGACTGTACATAGATAAGTAAATATCTGGCTCAAAAAATCACAGAAAAATCACCAAAAATCATCAAAAATCATGGAATGTACTATAATAAATAGGGGGTGGCTGTACACCAGTTGCAACCAGTCTGTACCAGTTGCCGAAATTTCATCAAACCAGGCAACTGGCAACTGCAGTCCTGAGGCAACCAGTTGCAGTCCTGAAAAGACTACAGTTGCAGACTGGTTGTGCAACTGGACTTTAAAACACTAATTGTATAACCTGGATTACGGTGCAGCCAGAACACAGTCTGGCTTACAAATTAGCTGACACCATTTGATGCCAATGACTTCAAGAATCTGGGCATATCCTTGGCACACAATTCAATTCTGCTGTACAAGCTAGGCTTCAATGCCAGTGAATTAGTGGATGCCATAGCCTGAGACCTTCAACTCAATGACACAAGATTGTATATGAGCACTGGTTTAAAAGTAAACCCTGGATTTCAGACTGAGCACAACTCATTTCAATTTTCAAATTCTTATTAAGCTTGCCAAACCAGCAACACCAAAAAAAAAAAAAAAAATTGAAGGTCTTGCAACACTGTCACATCTTAGTACACTATCACTCTCAGAAACATGCCATCCATGTTTGAGCCAAAAGTTGTTGTTGCCATACTTCAAGACAGTTCAATCATTTAACCAGGAGAGCGGGGCAAGTTCAAGACAAAGTGGACAAAGTCCGTAAGTGTTTTTCCACTAGCAAGCAAAAAGGAGTGTGGTAAACCCAGACCCTTGCATGTTATGCAGGTACAAGGCCAGATTGACAAGTAGAGAAGCCTACTAGCCAACAAGACTTCTGAGCACCTACTATTTCAACTTGAGTGGAAGGTGGAGGTTATTGAATATGTGAACCTGATTTGGAATGCCACTTGTGGTTGTGGTACAAAGTCCATGGCAGTCAAGACTCTTGGGCACAATGTGCCCTTAGTACTTGGTCCACAATTTGTGCCTTTGATACATCTTCATGCCCAGCTTCAACCCAGTGCATTCCATGCCAAGCCCAAGATACAGTACTTGAAGCCAATCAATATCATTCACCCTTATGTACCTTGAGCTCGCACATTGTCCTCAGTGCCACTCACAAGACAGGGTCACATAGAAAGGATGGACCATATCTAGTGCACACAAGATTCATGGTGTGGCGTGTGAAGAGACTGCATTTGGACTTCAACCATGCTGTGATGGCTGCAAACAGAATCAGAATTGGCACTTCAACATGATAGTGAGCAAGCCAGAGCACACCTCTAGATCAACCAGCGACACGACTACAGAGGTTGAGTGTCAGACTTCAAGTTCTGTGGGTCATGGTAATGAACAAGAAAGTACCATGAGCACAACAAACAAGAGTGGCTATTGCTTTGACCTCACAAGCCACAGCTTCTGGAAAAGGTGGAATCACTGGAAGATTCCAAGTATGTCAGCACAATTACTACCCATATCATTTCTCAACTGACCAAAGTGCTGCTTGCAACTTGAAGGTGAAATACTTATCTTCCATTGGCGGTGTATGCTGACTCAGCAGCTCTTCAACTTGATCCTCAAGTTACATCCATTAATGACATCTGCTGGTTTGGCTGAGCAGTTTAAATGTAAGTACAGAGTAAATGTACTTAGGGTGTTTTCTGTGCCCAACGATCTCCATGGCTATGTGGACAAGACCATCTCTCATGATATTGTCACAGAGGTCTTCCTCGACTTCAGTTATTGTACCTGACAAGCTGAATCTGAGCTGTACTTGCACTCACTTCCAAGTAAGTCCAAGTTCAGAACTTGAAATTTTACTTCCATTGACTCAGAACTGGCTCAACTTGCAACAGCTAGATGTGGCTCTATTGACAGCACATTCAAATCTGTGAGCAAGGCAACCCTCACCGACAGTAACCACCAGAAAACAAAAGAACTGCATAGTGAAATTCTCATCATGCTGGATGAGAAGGGCAAGACCATTGCCTGGATAAGTTTTCATCTATGCGACACAGCTAGCTACTACTAGTACATCAAGGAGCTAACTAGTACCATTCCATTCTCACAGCATCTCTGCCAAACGAAGGCCAATGCTGAAGTTACTCAGCTGCTTACAGGCATTAGGCAGCATTACAAAGTGCTTGGACTGCCCATGCCATAAATGATGGTATCAGACAATTGCTGTCAAGTTTGTCATGCAGTGCAGTCTGCACTGCCAGAGACGAGCTGTGACCTTGATACTTGGTGTTACAACTATCCCCTGAGTTCTCACTATGTCTTTTCTCTCTTTCTTTCTGCTTCGCTTATCGCCTTTACTTTGTCTTCATCTTGTATCATAGATCTCTGGCGATTTCTCATCTTGTTCCACATCGCCGATGATCTGACATTCTCCTTGCCGAGTTATCCCTATCTCCATTCTTATCTTCTGACTCATGATGATGTCGTTATTTCATCAACCATCTGTCATCATTCTTCCTCTGACTCATGATAACGCCTTTGCTTCATCATCCATCTGTCATGTATAATTAATCCTCCGCAGCTTCTTACTTATCCATACTGTGGATGACGCGTCCCTTCTTCATGATTCCATCATGTTCCATCTCTTTAGTACTTAAGGACAATCTTGTCGCTTGTAAAACCCTAAGCTAGAGCTACTTGGAATATCACCCAGTTCTCAGCCCACCCTTCGAGTCCCTTCGTCCCTAGTCCCTTTGATCCTCTGCCCTTCTTGGGTGTGTCCTTAGTCCTTAGTCCTCGAGTGACGTGACTCTTCGTGAGCTCCTCCTCGATAAGTACACTTAGTCTTTGGGTCTCGTCAAGCGTTACGCTTACTCCGCCAATCTTTTGTCCTAAGCCTCAGTCTTGTCAAGCGTTACGCTTACACGGCTACTCCTTTGTCATAGCCTTAGTCCTCCAAGTCTACATCCGACCCTACCTGGGCCAGCTGTAACAAAAGCTCTAGCTTTTCTCTGTAGTCACCATCACTGTGAACCGCCTCTACCATCATGTCTCAAAACCCCCACCAAAGACCGGAGCGGAAGATCTCCTCCATCCCTCGAAACCCTTTACCCACTTCATCCTATCAGCACTCTTTGTCCACCTCTTCTTCGAGAGGAGAAACCTTAGCCCCAGACTCCCCAGACGCTCCTCCTCAATGCTCTAGCAACAAGGACGACACAGACTTAGACCTTCCCCTTCTATCCAACAAAGAACAGGAAGAAACTCTTTCCCTCGACACTGAACTAGCCCACCAGCTCTCATTCAGCCTAGTCCTCCCTCGAGCCCCCACTCCCCCCTCCCCCTCCCCTTACACCCCTAGCAGAAACATCTTTGCTTCTCAGAGCCCTATCTTAGCACCCAGACCCAGATCACCTTCGACCACCATGTCCAAATCCGTCGAACTTTGCATCTCCCCACCAAAATCCTATGATGGCAACCACAGAAACGCTCTACCCTGGCTATGATTGATATCTAGGTACCTGCTTATCAACGAGGAGATCTACAACACAGACAATAGAAAGGTCTGCTATGCCCTCTCCTTTATGAAGTCCGGAAACGCCGCTACTTGGGCAGATACCTACACCGCTAAATACATCGATGCTGGAAGAACTAGCCTAGGGAGTTAGGCAGACTTCGTTAAGGAGTTCAAAGCAAGCTTCGAACACTCCAACTCCGCAGCCAATGCCCTCGCTTGGCTGACTACCCAGAGGATGATCGAGAAATCTCCTGGGAAGTACTTTATGTCACTCGCCCAATATATCTCCCAATTCCAGAGCAACGTCGCCACTTCCAAGGTGACCGACGAGTCTACTCTTTGTCACTACTTCTCCTTGGGTATCCCTCCTTCCTTATCAGGAAAGATCTACCTCATGGAGAAAGTTCCCACCACCATCGCCGAATGGCACTCTCACACTCAGAGAATCGACGATCAACAACGTCGAGCTTTCCTCACCTCCCAGCAGCACAAGGGACGCTCCTTTGTTAATCCCTTCACCCCTACCCACTCCTCCTCCACCAAGGAACGAGATCCTAATGCCATGGACGTCAACGCTGTCCGCATTCCTAAACTCACTCCCGCAGAGCGAGAACAATGTTTCAAACATGGACTCTGCCTTCGCTGCACAAAGGCAGGACATAACGCCGCCTCCTGCTCCACATTCTCGACCAACCCCTCTTCGTTCAAAGGAGCAACCAGGAAGGTCACTAAGTCATCAGCAAACCCACCCTTGGCTCTATAGACCTGTGCAGGGTTACACAGACCCACAGACCTACAGAGAGGTACCTAGTAATGCAGACCTCCACAGACCTGTACAGAGTACCCCCTATCTGTACAGACTCTACAGAGTACCCCTATCTCCACAGAGCTGCACAGAGTACCCT
>JBBPOS010000757.1:0-11204 GCA_038091575.1 Leccinum subgranulosum
CTAGACATCCGAAGATCCTGAAATAGGAAACATCGGGTTTCTTCCCATGGAATAATTCCACAGGAGTCCTCCAATTATGACGCCTGACTGGTTGACGATTATACACATGGACAGCAGTCTCAGCTGCGTCTTGCCAGAAAGAAGGTGGCATACATCCATGATGGCGCATCGCTTCTGCCTTTTCAAGCATAGTGCAATTGAATCTCTCTGCTCGACCGTTCTGTTGGGGTATGTGTGGAACACTGGTCTGATGTGTGATATCTTGGTCTGTGAAGAACCATTGCATTGAATAACCAATGAATTCCCCCCCATGGTCCGAACAAACAGAGGTGAGCAAATGACCAGTGTAGGTCTCTGCCCAGGTGGCCATATTAGAGAAATGCTGCGGTACAGCATCCTTCTGGCGGATAAAAGAAACAAGTCCAAAGCCAGAGTAATCATCAATAAAAGTCAAAATGAAACGTGCTCAAGAGCACGATTCAGTAGGCAAAGGACCAACAAGGTCCGTGTGCACAAGCTCAAGAGGGCGAGTAGCATGTTTGGAAGAATCAGCATAGATGCGTTCATGCATCTTGCCCAAGGCACATCCCTTGCAAGGAGCAGTAGAAGAAGAAGAGAGTGATGTAGGCATACCATTGACATGCAAGGGTGCCTGTCGTAGAGCATTCTTCGAGAGGTGGCCAAAACGTTGATGTCACAAAGAGAAATCATCCTCAGAGGTAAGGGAAGATAGAATGCACATGACAGGAGTAATCGTAGAAGACTGAAACCAGTGTAGGTTGTTCCTTGGAGATAAAGCAGATGCCTGTATCACCAATTTCCCCTTAGCGTTCCAAATAGAAGTCTGAGTGCCTTTAATTTGGCACTTGTAGCCTTGTGCTGTCAGCGTTGGTACTGAAAGGAGACGATGTGTCACCTTCGGAGCATACCAAACTCCTTCTAAGACAATCAAAGGTAGGCTTTCTTGACGAACGATGATTTTGCTAGGTCCATAGAGGGGAACCTTCTGACCATTAGCGACAACTGCATATCGAACAGTGTCATCAAGATGAGCAAAGTCATCAAGATAAGGGCTGAGATGGTTAGTGCATCCACTGTCAATCATCCAGTGGAGGCGGGCAAAGTCATCGGCAGAGATCTCCCGAAGTGCAAAAGCACCTGAATAAAAGTAAGAGAGTAGTATTGCCTATTCGCTATCTAGTCCAGAATTTAACATCTCCGCATGATATGGATCTGGACAAGGTTCTCTAGGTTTGTAAATATGAAGCCCTTGTGGAGCCTCTACTGGAGGTAAAACCTGCTCAGTAGGTAGAGAAGCAGTGGCATCTACAATCTGATCAATGGCGCCAAAAGATTGGCTAGAAACTAAACCTCCAAGCGAGATGGTAATCTTCGCTTTCTTCAGAAGGGACTCTTGCTGAAGAAGCGGGATTGAAAGGGCTGTGAAGGCCCCGCCATATCCATCCCAGTATCCTCCTCTGTGGGCCAAGCCTGCACAGGATATGTAGGTCTGCTCAACCTGCATCTCCTCGATGTGAGAAGTCTTGGTGGGATCCACCGGCATGTAATCCTCTCCCTCTATCTGGTTGATAAAACCATCGATCTCAACCTCATTGGCTCTAGCAAGAGCCTTGCCCTTGTTGCAATTGTTGTACCAATCGCACTTCTGTTGCTTACCAGGACATTTCGACTTGTTAGTCGATTTCTTCTGATAGTTCTGTGAACTACCAGAGTTCGTCGGTTGGCCAGAAGAGTTTCCTTGATTCTGTCCATGGTTCTGATCTGCCCAATTGGCTTGAGGCAGACTGCGACGAATAACAGTTGTCCTGTTAGCCTGTGAAGCAGGAGGGTGAGAGGGTCCAGCGCATGTCTCACTAATCCTTGAAGTGAGGGGTGCAGTGGTGGACTTCCAAAGGTTGATTTCGGCAAGTAACATGTTGGTAATCGTGTCCATGTTAAATTTAGTCTCATCAGTCACAGAGTGAATGATGGTGGAACAAAGTGCATGGTAATTGGAAGGTAGGAGGGTGAGGGTGAGCATAGCTCGGAATGATTCTGGAAGATCTATACCAGCAGTGGCAAGCTGTTGGAAGGACGAAGTGATGGAGGATAAATCCTCTGCCATAGTCTTGGGTTGGACTCTCTTCTCGATGATTTCATGGAGAAGGAAGAAGCGGCCAGCAATGCCTCCAGTTGTGTAGAGACCTGCTAACTTGTCCCAGATTGCCTTAGCTCTGGACTCCTTGGCAGCGGTAGGGTAGTCATAGGAGACCAGGTTAAGATCGGAATCGTCGAGGGTGGATGCAATCACCCCAGTGCAGCGCATATCAAGCGCAAGCCAGTAGCGCTGGTCCTGACCAAGGTCATTTCCAGTGGTGGTGAATCCCCCATAGGTGAGGAATCCGTCCACGAACTGCCATAGGCCATAGGCACTGAGAGTGTTGCGGAGGCGAGCAGCCCAAGTAGGATAGTTCTTCTGTTTTAGAAGCTGGGGAATGCAAGAAAGAAGAAAAGAGTCAATTTTGACATCGGAGGTGGTCAAAGTGGGAGCCATTGAAGCAGGTAAGGGAGGAGATCTGCAATAAAGTTATCAGTGAAAGTTGTTCCAAAAAGAAACTCGATGTCAGAAGAAAGAGTGGGAGTTCCTGTCCTCAAAGAGGTTCCAGACGGATTAGGACTTTGTGTCATAGAGACAGCAATGTCTAAATTGTCTTCCCTATGTCCCCATTTCCTTGATAAATACTCCTTTCTCTGTAACCGTCTCCAAGATTGTCCTCCTGACTCCATTCTTTTCCAGTAAACTGTTCGTTCTAGTTTCAAAACAGTAGGATCATAGGTACCAAGTTTCCAAGTTTTAGTTCGTCGATGATAGGAAAAGGTGTCTCCAGAATGTGGTATAATGTCTAGACATTCCAAATCACCAAAGAAAGTCTCCACAAAATAGTGTGGGTTTGGGATGGTATCGTCATAGAGAAAACCTGTGTTCAAGACCATATCTGGGCTATCATGAGAGAAATAAGGAAAGATGGTATACTCCAGATGTATAGTACATGCTTCAAGGGCAGTGCATTTCGCATCATAGTAGTTTTGGAGATAGGAATACTCTATGAAACCTGGAAGAGGAAATGAAAGAGACAGAGTTGAATGAAATAAAATGTCCAAAGCGTGTATGAAAATCTCGTCGTCTTCAGCCTTATTGATAAGACTTTCCCAATCTGAGTTGTCCAGTTTCTTGGCAAAGGCCTCTATATATGACTGCAAGCTCGACATGTTGGTCAGCTAAGGCAGTGGCCTTGATCTGTCATTGTAAACGATGAATGCGTCTAGCTGCAGGAGTCTGCAACTGCGAGAAAACTTGACAATGGAAACAATCAAACTGTCAGTTCCAATCAGCCTGAGTCATAGGATTATGAGAATGGGGATTGTTAAAGGTGAGATTAGGATGTAGTGAGGCCTCAAGAAGGTCATTGGCATTGCAAGGGAGGAACTGATTGCGGTTGAGGATCTCAAAACCCTGATGATGGACAAATGAAGGAGCAGTCCAGTCATTGACCAAGGTAGGGAAAGTGTTGAGAATCATGGATTCATTTCGTTTCCATACCATGATTCCTAGTAGCGTTATTCTAACGTTACTTACTAGTCACCCAGTGTGACTTAGTCGTGACTCATTCTATATGACTCACTTATCACTTATCACTCTTATTTTTACTTACGCTATGCATATTACTCATCACTTAGATAAGGCTTTAACACCATTAGACGATAGCAGTGTCTTACTGCAGATGACTCATATCTTTGTCATCCTTCCATGACCTTCTATAGAGTTCTATCTCTATTTCCCTTATATAGGAGAATACATACATAGATACAAACATCTCTGTATCACATATAAACCTGGAGCTATCACTCTGGGACAATAATGAGTCTTCTACTCATTCTTCCATCTCGCTCTCACTCTAAGCTACTTGCTCGAGTTCTTACTCTTGTAACTACCTTCAACCTTTGTTCGTTACCTTCAGTCTATACAGTGGGTATCTCCAACTGTTCTCTTAGTTCCCTTGAAAGGGTACTGCGCCCACAATCGAGACTTGCTATCTCAATAGAAAGCATACCCAGCACCCTCATAGGCGGAGCCTATGGTTTCGTACAGACCAGTGTACATCCAAGAGTTGATGATGTACTAGCCTTCCGTTCCAGTCTCGATCAGGCTAATCTGAATAGAAGTAGCTCGTCGGCCCACCTCAAAGAGTGGAAGGTGCCTCAAAGTATGAAGTGGAACTGGAGGAAGGAGAGGATGGTCTGTTTGAATGAAAGGATCAAGTTCCTTGACTACGACTTTGGCGGAACCCACGATCCGAGTTGAAGGGACCGTCTCTTCTGAAAGGAGAGGGGGTTCTGGGAACATCTGGCTGGTGCGACGGTGGATTGGTTCATCAAGCACTACAACGTCCCCTTCCTCTAGGGGTCTGTGAAGCTGAGCTATCGCAAAGCTGTTGTGATGATGAGGAGGTTCCATTGTGTGACAAGCCTTATTGCCTGTTGCGCGAGCCATGACGATGAAGGAGGGTAAATGGACGAGAGGAGATAGGAGTGGTACATTGTGGAGAAGGAATAGTTCCTCGACGAATAACAGTAGTGTGTTCATGATGAGGATGGTTCTGATTACAAGATTCCCCTTCTAGAAGAGAATGGTTGCAAAGCAGACAAGGAAGTAGGTAGGGGATGGTAGGAGGAGCAGGAGTTGGTATAGGAGAAACCAAGGGAGGACGAGAGCTAGGAGCTGGAGGAGGACCCACGTAAGGAGGTGGTAGAGGAAGATTGACCGTTAAAGGTTCTTCAGGTCCTTCTCTAGGTAGAAAGTTGTCAACTATTCTATAGTTTATTGTAAGCTCATAGCGCAAGTCCGAGAAAGGAATCCCAGCATAAAGCTCGAGATAAAAATGATTTATATCAAGGATATGATCCAAGATGAGTCGTTCTCCTCTAGGGTATACCCAGAGGGCTTGGTCTCCGGTCCCAGTGGGCCAGGTATTTCTCATTAAGAGAAGATAGACGGACATGACAGTCCCAATAATCTGGCTCAGAAAACCAGTTGCCCAATGGACTATTTGTCAAGGGGTAGGCATTGTGATATCAAAAGACGGCAAGTGCCTCGACACTCTTAGTGTAGAAAGGGTTAATGCTCGGGGCTCATAACCTATCAAGATAGCAAGTCTCGATTGTGTGCACAGTACCCTTCTAAGGGAACTAAAAGAACAGTGGGAGATACTCACTGTATAGACCAAAGGTAATGAACAAAGGTTGAACTTGGTAGTTGCGAGAGTAAGAACTCGAGCAAGTAGCTTTATGTGAGAGTGAGATGGAAGAATGAGTAGAAGACTTGTTTTTGTCCCAGAGTGATAGCTCCAGGTTTATATATGATACAGAGATGTTTGTATCTATGTATGTATTCTCCTATAAAAGAGAAATAGAGATAGAACTCTATGGAAGGTCATGGAAGAATGACGAAGATATGAGTCATCTGCAGTAAGATACTGCTATCGTCCAATGGCGTTAAAGCCTTATCTAAGTGATGAGTAATACATATGCATAGCATAAGTAAAGATAACAGAGATAAGAGGCAAGTGAGTCATATCATCTGTGAGTCACAATAGTGAGTCACGAATGAGTCACGACTGAGTCACACTAGGTAACTAGTCAGTAACGTTAGTCAGTAATGCTACTAGGAATCATTGTATGGAAACAAAATGAATCCATGATTCTCAACAACAATCAGGAGGAGCTCACTAGGAGTCGCGTCACCGATGGAGACTAGTTTAGCGGCATCATTGTGGATGGTGACAATAACAATACAATAGGCAGGTAAGGGCGAGGTCGCTAACCAGAGCTAGGATGTCAAAGAGGATAAAAGATGGTGTGCGGTGAGCTGAGGCTGCCAATGATGAGAAGGGATAGTGTGCAAAGGAGCGGGTCCAACTGTCGGCAGTGAGGACTAGGCTGCGAGGAACTAGCTTGGAGGATCCAGTGCCGAGAGAACAAGACTGGGGAGTCGAGTTCTTGTGGCCATATATTATATAGTACTCTAGCTAGTGCACGGACCACATGAGGGCCAGGCTATGTACTACCTATAACTATATCGAGACTAAATAAAGGCTATGTAAGAAGCCAATCAACATGGTGTGGTAGCCACATGCAAGGGGCATGGGATGTGGCAGTACTGCCTACCATGAGAAGTATGAAAGAGAGCCAGGGACCATGATGTATGGCAGATCTATAGATAAATGAAGTGAGTCCGAGATACGATCAAGACCTATCAAGATATGAGATCAATTGGCAATGAATCAGGAGATCGGATCGGGCAGGCAATGAAGATGAAGGCCTGATTGGATATAACTATAAAGGGAATGATAAGTCCCACGATCACATGCAAGTCACGTGACCGGTCAATAAGTACTCGTCAACAATGAAAGAGAGGAGACTATAAGGGGGGAATGTCAGAGGGTAGACGCAAGCAATGCGAGACTAGCGGAAAAGCTAGGTTGTGAACCGAGGTTCGTAACAAAAACATGATATTGTAGCTTCCACAACACTTTGATTGCAATTATAAATAGTGGATCATGTTTAGATACTGTGATAGAAAATATCTACATCATGTGCCTAGCTCATTTATTCAAAATTGTGAAGGTGCATGAAATGCAAACACATCTCTGTTGCATGTGCATAGCAAGCAATAAACACCAATGCACCTTTTCACAACCCAAATGTATTACTGAAGTATCCCACTAGGCACATGATGTAAATAGTTTCTAGGACATTATAGACATATAGTCTGCTATTTATAATAACATTTCAAGTGTTGTACAAGCTACAATCTCATGTTTTCACAAAATCTTGGCTACTCCTAAATAATAGGAGATTTACTGGTGCACTTTCCAAACCATATTTGGAATTATTAATGATATTGCATCTTCTTTCCTGCGTGACCAGGACCTATGTACAGCGACTCGATGATGTGACTCACTCAAATTTTAAATTTCAAACATGGATGACCCACACGGTGACATGACGACTCGGACATGACAACCATAATGCAACATTGTGACGCGATGGGGCATTGGCCCACACCTCATCTTCACCCCCTCCCTCGCACAACCACCCATACATTGACATGACAATGATTTGTGCCACAACACCGTAACAGCATGGCAACAACCGACACGACACGGCATGGCAAGGCGACAACTGGCGCAATGGCATGCCACAACTTGAACGTGACATTGACGAGGTCAATGATGGTGAATACAGCTCACCTTCATGCTCGAGACCTCGACCTTCACAATTCTCACCATCCCTACTCCCTCCCATGTGTTCACACATCGATGCAATGTGGCACCGCAATGATGACAACACCGACACGGCAATGGTAACAATGACAACGCTGACAATGCGTCAATGACAAAATGACAATAAAAATAATGACAAAAATTACGACAAAAATGATGGGGAGAATGACGGCACAACAACTACAACATCGACGACACGATGTCCTTGACTCGGGACGGCAAACATGGCTAGTAGGGAACAGCACAGTATCGTCTCATTGTCACTCCCATCTACCCCTGTGCCTGTCGTCCTCGTATGCAAGCACGCACGCAAACACATGGTGCGTTTGCATCAGCATTTGCATATGAGGTCGTCTCTGTCATGTCCACATCCTGGTCATTGTCACGTCCATGTCTGTCGTATTCCCATCTTGTTCCCTCGTCCTCATTCAAGTTGCGTCCCATTTATTCTCCAGCCTAGATTATGTCCTAGGGATTAGAGTTCAAATTTATTGTGCATACATATATTGGCCACTGCACAGCCATAGTAGTACATCCCTCAACACTGTCAAACTGCCCGTCAGCCTCTATCATGTGCTGTGAAGGAGAGAAGCTGTTCATGGAGTGATATATGATATATCAATACAGTAGATTCAATACTATACAATGAATACTAGCATGGTTGATGTATTACTGGCATACAACAACTTGGAGCAGGTGTGATATATCAAGAGTCCCCAGTGTATATCTGAGATTCAATATATAATGAATACCAGCACAGTTGATGTATCACACAACAAATGGGTGTGATATATCAAGAGTCCCTGTATATCTGGCAGCAACAACAAGCATGAGTAATATATCACTGAACCCCCTGATCAGCGAGCTAAATGCACATACTACCAGCAAAGTTGATGTATCACACAATGAGCAGGTGTGATATATCAAGAGTCCCTGTATATCTGGCAGCAACAACTTGAACAAGCATGAGTAATATATCACTGAACCCCTGATTAGTGAGCCAAATGCATATACTATCAGCATGGTTGATGTATCACACAATGAGTGGGTGTGATATATTAAGAGTCCTTGTATATCCGACAGCAACAACAAGCATGAGTGATATATCACTCGACCCCCTGATCAGTGGGTCAAATGCACATACTACCAGCACAGTTGATGTATCACACAATGAGCAGGTGTGATATATCAAGAATCTCTGTATATCCGACAGCAACAACAAGCATGAGTAATATATCACTGAAGCCCCTGATCAGCGAGCTAAATGCACATACAATCAGCACAGTTGATGTATCACACAATGAGCAGGTGTGATATATCAACAGTCCCTGTATATCTGATAGCAACAACAAGCATGAGTAATATATCACTGGACCCCCTTATCAGTGAATCAAATGCACATACTATCAGCATGGTTAATGTATCACACAATGAGCAGGTGTGATATATCAAAAGTCCCTGTATATCTGGCAGCAACAACAAGCATGAGTGATATATTACTCGACCCCCTGATCACTGGCAGTGAGTCAAATGCACATAGTACCAGCACGGTTGATGTATCACACAATGAGCAGATGTGATATATCAAGAGTCCCTGGGCAAGGCATCATTAATGTATCATTAGTGTATCAGATGGACCTAACCCTAGATGAAGGAGCTCCCCAGTAACTCACTAGCACATTTATATATAACACTATTGTGGTTATTACAGTACTTTGATATATGATTTCTACTGCTACTGGTGAGCATCTAGGCCAAACATGTTGTGTATTACAGCACTAGAAGGAATAGCAGTGTCATTGTCATTGGCTTCTGCATCAATCTGTTCTTGTGGAGCAAGCTCTTCGAGGCCGAGGACGACTCCAGTCCGATTCTCGATTTCAGAGCAAAGATTAAGGTGGTGGCACAAATATTCATTGAGTGCAAGTTGTACCTTCTTGCTGGTGAGGCAGTCTGCAGACAAATTCCAGGACTTGACGACACATTGTTTCCAAGACTTACGGAAATTTAGTAAAGAAGCTCAAGAACATTAAAGCTACTCACCTTCTGGACAAGTTCTTGACCAAAAGGGCCAGTCATAAAGTCATACACCTTGACAATACCATCGACTGAGGTACCTTGCAGGACAGGAAGTGATGTCATGAACTTCACTTGTTTAGGGGTGAGACCCTCATTGACCTGCTTTTGATGGGACTCAACAAGAAATTCCATTTGATGTTGCTTGAGACGGTGTTTGATGACACAATTCAATCCAACATCAGTGGGTTGAAAAATGCCTGTGCCTATAAAGAACTACAGAGTCAGAGTTTGCAAGATGCTCAAAGTGAGTCAAAACATACAACTGGCAGGGACAAAACAAAGGATAATATAGGGAAAACCATGCAGTATGTAGGTACGGAAATCCTGTCTAGTGTGGACAGGATAGCAATCAAGTTAAACAATGCAAACTTGCTCATCATTGAGCATGGGGTCTGATTCAATCACACTGCGTCAGTATGGCTCAAAAATGTTCTCAACCCACTGAAAACTATGTCAGTACAGTTTGCATGCATTAGAAGACATGATATCATCTCTTTCATCATCTTAAGCGTGCTAAAATGACTTCCCTTCCTGTCACTTTTTGCAAAAGCAAAGTCAAATCCTCATTCACATGCTTTTGTCATCCCTGGGGCATTCCTCGAGGGAAGAGAACGCTCAGATGCACCTGCCCAAACCTGTTGAAAGGGGAGAAATGTTCCGTCAGGGGTGCTGGCCACAAGTAAAGTGTAGGCACGCTTCTCATCCTTGGCAATGATGTCGACTTGTTGAGAACCATGCTCAGCAAATGTCGTTCCTGAGCTTGGTAGAATATAGTTTCCAATCTGATCAAAGCCGACAAGAATTTAGTAAGAATAAAAGTGAGAGCTTGCTCTAAAATTGCGAAATGCTGACAGTGCTGAAGCGAACCTTTGGGGGAACATTGTGCCATTTTATGATGTAAACCATTTGGAAAAAACACTCCTCACACTTGTCCTTGGCATCAGCAAGAAGTTTGGCAGCTACTCAGGTTCCTTTACATGGAGACCAATTGAGAACACTCTCCAAAAATGAGCGGACAAACCGCTGAAGGGACTTGTTGAGTATAATGTACAGACTTGGAGTTAGATAGAATGACTCACCTCAGAACACTTGAATGTTGTCAGTAGTGCAGGGACATGATTTTGGATGACAGATAGCATGACTGATCGGGCAACAATGACATTGACAGCAAGTTCAGACTTGCATAGTCCTGATAACTTGTCTATGATCTCGTTCCGAGCCTTTGGATATTTTGCAAGGACACCCGATTGTCCAGAACCAGCTAGAGTATGTTGTCATTGTACATTCTCAATTGTAGCCTTTGACCATCCTCATTTTGAATCCTTATCAATCCATCGTTGGACAGTTCCCTTGTTTAGATGTGAGAACAGAGTTGGTCACGGACAAGGGCTTTTGTAATCGCTTGCGAAGACCAATCATATTTCAATGATACCAATTTGTATGTTTGTGGCATTCCTGCTTGGTGCCTCCTCGCTTTCCATTTCAGCCTTCCTTCCAGTGTGAGTCTGGCCATGAAAGAGCAGCAATATCCAAGTCTGCAACCATCTCAACTTGCTCCGAAGATGTAGTATGATCTCTCAAAGCCTAGGCGTGTGTTAATTGACTGCCTCTGAGTCTCTGTCACAGTGGCAGCGTGGCGTTCTGTCACATAACGAGGCACGAGTGCTGTGCCAGAACATTGTCTTCGGCCGTGCGAATGGAAAGTGCCGCCACTGCTCTTTCCTTTTCGCCCTCACCTCGGCTTCGGCATTTGCATCATCAATCCCTTAGACGATCCGCCTC
>JBBPOS010000758.1:0-11197 GCA_038091575.1 Leccinum subgranulosum
ATTAATAGGACCGCTTAGGACCGGTCCTAAACGGTCCGGTTGCGGTCCTGGAAGATTCCTAGAGTTTCTAGGACCGGTTTCAGTCCGGTTGCCTCATTTTTGGCCAAAAAACCGGATTGAACTGGACTTTTAAACACTAATCTCCATCCTTGATGCGGATGTTGTTATAGCCCCATCGAATGTCAAATTTGGTGAAGACCTTAGCTCCTTTGAGTTTATCGATGAGGTCTGAGACGAGGGGAAGAGGGTAGGCATCGCGAGTGGTGTGGAAGTTCAGGTATTGATAGTCCTGACAGGGGAGAAGTTTACCATCCTTTTTCTTTACAAAGAAGAACAAAGAGGCTTGGGGGAATTTGGAAGGTTTGATCTTTCCGCTGCGAAGGTTTTCTTCCAGGAAGGTTTCTGTGGCTTTTTGTTCGTCTGGGGAGAGGGGATATACCTTTCCTATTTTAGGGACAAAGGTATCATCGAGGTTTATGGCATGGTCATAGGGGCAAGAGGGTGGAAGGCGCGAAGAAGCTTCTTCGGAGAAGACAGATGAGAAGGCAGCGTATTCCGGGAAAAGGGTGGCTTTGGGTTTGGATTTCTCCATTTCAATGGCTAGGTTGGTGGCGGTGGTAAGACGAGCGATTAGGGGTGATCCTTTAGGAATAAAACGAGAGCCACATCTCATTACTCGGCAAAGAACCCTGTTGACGGTGGCTTGGTCAAGGAATTGGGCTTCGGTCTCAAACCCGACGAAGCGGTACAGTTTTTTGTCATGGATGGGGTGGACTTTGACATGGCGGGGTGGTTTTGTCATGGGAGGATTTCTAGGGGTTGCTTTCGGGAAGTGGGCATTGTGTCGCTCAAGATCAGTGATGTATAGGTGGTATAGATCCGCGGATTGGGCCACGGACTCTGGGATGGTGAGAGTTTGTCTATCCCAATCGATGGTGGGGTTAGCATTCCTAAGCCAGGGAAGGCCCAGGATAACGTTCTCATTTCCGCAGTCCATGATGTGGAAGGTGACCTTTTGGTTGACCTTTCCGATATCAACAAAGAGAGTGGTAGAGAAGAGGATGTCCCCTTTTCGATTGGTGGACTGGTCAACATTGTGGACTCTGATGGGTATGAGGAGGCGATCTCGAGGGAGGTAGTGCTTTCGGACGAAGGCCCAGTCAATGCAGGAGATTTCTGCACTGCTGTCGATGAGAGCAGAGGTGTCGACGACTTTGAGAGAGTGCGAGGGAGTTACTAGTGAGATGGGAATTTTCATTGCTTTGGGCGAAGAGAATACTAGTACAGGGCACACGTAGCAGTAGGAGAACCTTGCGTCGAACGAGATCTCCTTTTCAAAAATCCTGGGAGAAAGAGGCTTTCCCTACTACCATTTCATCGTCATCGTCGTCCTCGACCTCTTCAAGCTGGGGTAAGTCCTCTTCTTTGGCCTTAGCGACTTTCCTGGTTGTTCCTTTGAATGAAGAGGGGTTGGTCGAGAATGTGGAGCAGGAGGTGGCATTATGTCCTGCCTTTCTGCAGCGAAGGCAGAGTCCCTGTTTGAAACATCGTTCTCGCTCTGTGGAGGTGAGTTTAGGAATGCGGACAGCGTCAACGTCCATGGCATTAGAATCTCGTTCCTTGGTAGAGGAGGAGTGGGTAGGGGTGAAGAGATTAATGAAGGAGTGTCCCTTGTGCTGCTGGGAGGTGAGGAAAGCTCGACGTTGTTGATCGTCGATTCTCTGAGTGTGAGAGTACCATTCGGCGATGGTGGTGGGGACTTTCTCTATGAGGTAGATCTTTCCTGATAAGAAAGGAGGGATACCCGAGGAGAAGTAGTGACAAAGAGTAGACTCGTTGGTCACCTTGGAAGTGGCAACGTTGCTCTGGAATTGGGAGATGTATTGGGCGAGGGACATAGAGTACTTCCTAGGAGACTTCTTGATCATCTGCTGGGTAGTCAGCCAAGCGAGGGCATTGGCTGCAGAGTTGGAGTGTTCGAAGCTCGCTTTGAACTCTTTGACAAAGTCTGCCCAACTTTCTAGGCTAGTTCTTCCTGCGTCAATGTATTTGGCGGTATAGGTATCTGCCCAGGTAGCGGCGTTTCCGGACTTCATAAAGAAGAGGGCATAGCAGACCTTTCTATTGTCTGTGTTGTAGATCTCCTTGTTGATAAGCAAGTACCTAGATATCGATCGTAGCCAGGGTAGAGTGTTTCTGTGGTTGCCATCATAGGATTCTGGTGGGGAGATGCAAAGTTCGACGGGTTTGGACATGGTGGTCGAAGGTGATTGGGGTCTGGGTGCTAAGGTGGGGCTCTGAGAGGCGAAGATGTTTCCGGTGGGGGTGTAAGGGGAAGGCGATGGGGGAGTGGGGGCTCGAGGGAGGACTAAGCGGGATGAGAGCTGGTGGGCAAGTTCTGTGTCAAGGGAAAGAGTTTCTTCCTGTTCTTCATTGGATAGAAGGGGAAGGTCTAAGTCTGTCTCGTCTTCATCGCTAGAGCGTTGAGGGGGAGCGTCTGGGGAGTCTGGAGCTAAGGTTTCTCCTCTCCAGGAAGAGGTGGACAGAGAGTGCTGATGGGACGAAGTGGCTAAAGGGTTTCTAGGGATGGAGGGGATGTTCCGCTCCGGTCTCTGGTGGGGGTTTCGAGACGTGATGGTGGAGGCGGTTCACGATGATGGTGACTGCAGGGATAAGCTAGAGCTTTTGTTACAGCTGGCCCAGGTAGGGTCAGATGTAGACTTGGAGGACTAAGGCTAGGACGAAGGATTAGCCATGTAAGCGTAACACTTGACAAGACTGAGGCTTGGGACGAAGGATTGGCCGAGTAAGCGTAACGCTTGACGAGACCCGAAGACTAAGTGTACTTATCGAGAAGGAGCTCACGAAAAGTCACGTCACTCAAGGACTAAGGACTAAGGACACACCCGAGAGGGCAGTGGACTGAGGACACACCCAAGAAGGCAGAGGATCAAAGGGACTGAGGGACAAAGGAACTCGAAGGTGGGCTGAGAACTGGGTGATATTCCAAGTAGCTCTGGCTTAGGGTTTTCAAGCGACAAGATTGTCCTTAAGTACTAAAGAGATGGAACGTGATGGAATCACAAAGAAGGGACACGTCATCCGCAGTATGGATGAGTAAGAAGCTGCGGAGGATTAATCATACATGACAGATGGATGATGAAGCAAAGGCATCATCATGAGTCAGAGGAAGAATAATGACAGATGGCTGATGAAGCAATGATGTCATCATGAGTCAGAAGATAAGAACGGAGATAGGGATAACTTGGCGAGGAGAATGTTGGATCATCGGCGATGTGGAACGAGATGAGAAGTCGCCAGAGATCTATGATACAAGATGAAGACAAAGTAAAGGTGATAAGCAAAGCAGAAAGAAAGAGAGAAAAGACATAGTGAGAACTCAGGAGACAGTCATAACATAGAGTACTTCCCAGGAGATTTCTCGATCATTCTCTGGGTAGTCAGCCAAGTGAGAGCATTGGCTGCGGAGTTGGAGTGTTCGAAGCTCGCTTTGAACTCCTTGATATTGTAAAGTCTGCCCAAGTCCCTAGGCTAGTTTTTCCGGCATCAATGAATTTGGTGGTGTAGGCATCTGCCCAGGTGGCGGCATTTCCAGATTTCATAAAGGAGAGGGCATAGCAGACCTTTCTGTTGTCTGTGTTGTAGATCTCCTTGTTGATAAGTAGGTACCTGGATATCAATCGTAACCAGGGCAGGGTGTTTTTATGATTGCCATCGTAGGATTCTAGTGGGGAGATGCAGAGTTCAATGGGTTTGGACATAGTGGTAGAAGGTAATCGGGGTCTGGGTACTAAGATGGGGTTCTGAGAAGCGAAGATGTTTCCACTAGGGGTATAAGGGGAGGGGGAAGGGGGAGTGGGGGCTCGAGGGAGGACTAGGCTAGATGAGAGCTGGTGGGTGAGTTCTGTGTCAAGGGAAAGGGTTTCTTCCTGTTCTTCATTGGATAGAAGAGGAAGGTCTAAGTCTGTCTCGTCCTCATCGCTGGAGCATTGAGGAAGAGCGTCTGGGGAGTCTGGGGCTAAGGGTTCTCCTCTCCAAGAAGAGGTAGACAAAGGGCGCTGATGGGATGAAGTAGCTAAAGGGTTTCTAGGGATGGAGGGGGTGTTCCACTCCGGTCTTTGGTAGGGTGTTCAAGACGTGATGGTGGGGGCGGTTTACAGTGATGGTGACCACAGAGGAAAGCTAGAGCTTATGTTACAGCTGGCCTAGATAGGGTCAGATGTAGACTTGGAGGGTGAAGGCTAAGACGAAGGATTGGCCGAGCAAGCATAACGCTTGGCGAGACCCAAAAACTAAGTGTACTTATTGAGGAGGAGCTCACAAAGAGTCACGTCACTCGAGGACTAAGGACTAAGGACACACCCAAGAGGGCAGAGAATCAAAGGGACTGAGGGACGAAGGGACTTGAAGGTGGGCTGAGAACTGGGTGATATTCCAAGTAGCTCTAGCTTAGAGTTTACAATCGACAAGACAGTCCTTAAGTACTAATGAGATGGAACGCAATGGAATCGCAAGGAAGGGACGTGTCATCCATAGTATGGATGAGTAAGAAGCTGTGGAGGAGTAATCATACATGACAGATGGATGATGAAGCAAAGGCATCATCATGAGTCAGAAGAAGAATGATGACAGATAGCTGATGAAGCACCATGTCATCATGAGTCAGAAGGTCTACACAGAGATAGGAAGAGATTGGAGTGGAGATAGGGAAATGTCGGACCATCAGCAATGTGGAAAGAGATATGAAGTTGCTTGAGGTCTATGATACAAAGTGAAGACAAAGTAAAGGCGATAAGCGAAGCAGAAAGAGAGAGAGAAAAAACATAGTGAGAGTTCAGGAGACAATTGTAACAGGTACCAGCTTGATCAGTTACAGGAAGTGGTCATTGATACGTTGTATAGGTACTGTATCCCGATGGATAAATTGAATCAGGCAATCCAATGTTCTGAGGAAATGTTTTTCAATGAGTGTGATATGAGAAATGGTGGGTAGATTTTTTGCAAGATTTTTTCGGGCTCACAGCTTGGCCAGTGCCTGTTATTGTGTTGTTCACCAAGTTTGATGCATTACTGGCTGTAGCCATGAGTGAACTATCTGGTGATGCTCGAAAGCTGCCAATGCAGGAGAAGATAGCAAAGGCACATGAGCTCATGGATGGAATTTTCAACAACACTAATGTATGGGGTCATCTCTCTAAACTGAAGTATGCACCAAAATATAGTGTTTGGATTGGAGGTATTATTCTCTTTTCCAATAACATGATTCAGCTCACACAATCTGGATGGATTCAAGAGATGCACAACTCAAATAAGAGATGTGGCATACTTTTGGAAAATACAGCAGGAGCTCTGAGTGAGGAGGCTTTGCAAATGCTATTTGTAACTGCCCAAGAAATAAATATAGCATTGTCTGTTAGATATGCAGTTAAAGAGTGAGTCCCAAAAGTTGAATATTCTTCAAAGGCTAATGGTATCATTTTAAAAAGTGTTGTTTACAACATTGAAGTTGCATCAATCTGCACTTCCTTTACAAAGAATGGATATCATAGATCTAGAAGAACTGGCAAAATGGTTTCCACACTTTTGGGTAAGATGGGGCTCATACACAAACTTTGAATTTGTGCTCATCATTTCTATTTCTATTGCATTGATGGGATTATAGAAGGTGAGTTGTTATTGCAGCAAATGTGTAAAATTTTATTGAGCTTATATCACCTCATTCTACTATGGAAATGACAGAAAGTGAGTTGTGGAATGTGGAATGTACCAGAGAGTGGTAATGCTGATGATGCCAATATTACCCATTCATTCAACTCTGGAAATGATAGTCTGTAAGTTATGCATTGTGAAATGTGCAAAAGAGTGATGATGCTGATGATTCTGTGCCCATTCATTCTGCTCTGGAAATGACAGGAAGTGAGTTGTGCATTGTGGAATGTGCCAGAGGTGGTTATGTTGGTGATGATGCCTTGTCAATTTATTCTGCTCTGGGAATGACAGTATGTAAGTAGGACATTCTGGACTGTATCAGAGAGTGGTGATGCTGATGATGCCTTGTCCATTTTTTATACTCTGGGAATGACAGTATGTAAGTTGTATGTATATTGTGGAATGTACCAGACAGTGGTGATACTGATGATTCCATGTCCATTGATTCTGCTCTGGAAATAACAGGAAGTGAGTTGTGCATGGAATGTGTCAGATGATGGTGATACTGATGATGCCATGTCCATTTATCATGCTCTGGAAATGACAGGGAGTTAGTTGTGCATTGTGGAATATGCCAGAGAGTACTGATGCTGATGATTCCTTGTTCATTCATTCTGTTGTGGGAATGACAGTATGTGAGTAGTCCATTTTGAACTGTACCAGAGCTGAGTGGTAATGCTGATGACACCTATGTCATTAATTCTGCTCTGGGTATGACAGCAGGTAAGTTGTGCATTGTGAAATTTAGTTCCAGTGGTAATGCTGATGATGCTTTATCCATTCATTCTGCCCTGGGAATGACAGTGTGCGAGTTCAGCATTATGGATGTGCCAGACAGTAGCAATACTGATGACTTCATGACCATTGATTCTGCTCTGGAAATAAGAGGAAGTGAGTTGTGCATTATGAAATGTGTCAGACAGTAGTGATGCTGATGATGCTATGTTCATTTATTCTGCTCTGTAAATGGCAGGGAGTGAGTTGTGCATTGTTGAATGTAGAGAGTAGTGATGCTGATGATTCCTTGTCCATTTATTTGGGGAATGACAGACAGTAAGTTGTGCATTATGGAATATGCCAGAGCTGAGTGGTGGCACTGATGACACCTTGTCCATTTATTCTACTCTGACAGTATGTAAGTTGTGCATTGTGGAATGTATCAGAGAGGAGTTATGCTGATAATGCCATCTCCATTTATTCTGCTGTGTAAATGACAGAGAGTAAGTGGTGCATTGTAGAATGTGCCAGAGAGTAGTGATGCTGATGATGCTATATCCATTTATTCTTCTCTGGACATGACAGTATGTGAGTTGTGCATTGTGGAATGTGCCAAAGAGTGATGATGCTGATGATCTGATGTCTATTTCTTCTGCCTTGGAAATGACAGAAGGTGAATTGTTCAATGTGGAATGTGCTAGAAAGTGGTGATTTGATGCCTTGCCATTTATTCTGCTCTGGAAATGTCAGGTGGTGAGTTGTGCATCATGTAATGTGTCAGAAAGTGGTGATTTTAATGATGCCATGTCTATATATTTATATTTTGCTCTGGAAATGTCAGGATGTAAGTTTTCCTTTCTGAAACAATTTTAGTCATTGAAATACTAACATCATATCTTTTTCTATTTTTTGATGACAGATGGTATGTTATAGATGATTTGATATCTTTTCACTTGATCGTTGGTATATATTTTTCTTGTTTCCTTTTCAGTTACAGATGGTAAATTGTTTCAACTTATCCATCCAATACCATTATTAATATACATATTTATCTTTTATTCATTCATATTTATTCAGTTTGTGAGTTTCCCATTATTTTAACATATCATATTTCAAATATTCATATCATTTTATTTTATTTTATTTGTTGAAGACTGTGTGTTATGTTTTACCAGGGAAGTAATAAAATACTGATAATAACATACTTTCTATTTCATTTCTGAGAACTTATAGATGGTATATCTATATCATACAATATGATAAAGCATTGTTATACTCATGACAAATGTTCTGTATTCAGATGGTATGCTGCAGTATACAATATATGAATTTTTTAATTTACCATTTTTGAAACTCTCCACTTCTCACCCAAGGCTGTAAGTTGTTGTATATTATTTGTAGGACCATCAACCTCACTTGTTTTATATTGTGCCTACAATATCAATATCTTGTCATACAGTATATGGCAGGATGTAAGTTCTTCACCAATATTGTGATGATATATTAACATTAACTTGATTTTCATCAATTTCAGACCATAAGTATTGGTTGTACAGAATCTTCATTGAAAAATTCAATTTTAATCCCACTTGTTTTTTAAAAAAAAAACTTTACAGATGGTAAATTTATTTTCATGTGACACTGCTGGTTTTATTCAAATTCAATTTGACAAATGATTGTTAGATTATTCACAATCCAACAGTATGTGAATTTATTGCATTCATTTTTTTTTGGTTATAACATGTTATCATTCAGTCCAATGTTTTGTATACCAGTGAATCTTGCATTCTGAAGCCTAATAGTATTGTGAATTCCTCATTAATTTTACTTTGTATTATCATTTGATTGAAACTCATAGATGAATATGGGTATGTGGAAGCAAATCCTTCTATCCAGTATTGGTATATATCCAGTTTCTTTTCTGTCTTTTGAAACAACATGGATTATTTCATCACTTTGTAGATATACTTCTCATCCTGGAGCATTCTTTCTATTTTTTTCCAGAAAAAAGATCCTTAACCAGTTCCATCCACTGCTCAGAAGTACAAGGCATCAAACATACCCAAGCAGGTGAAATCAGTGATGAAGGGGCTTTTTGATCAGTATAGCAAAGCATCCAAAGAAGAGAAGGTGGAAATGATTTTGAATGTCATTCTTCAGAATCGGATGAGTGTGTTAAGCATACCTTTAATTTTTCATATAATGACCTTGTATTTCTCAGCAATTGAATGAATTCCCTTTATGCCATGGAAGGACTCAGAGTCCAATAGTGACTCAAAAATCAAGCTGTTTGAAAAAGAAAAATAGATGCAAACAACAAAGAAAGATGGTTGAAATGGCTGAGAATCTATAGAAATGTACTAAGTCATGTTGCATCTATGCATGTTAGTTGATTTGAAAGAAATGTGGGGGAAAAATGTTATTGGCCAAGTGACTTGAGGTAGTCCACATTCCAATTTTGAGCACAGACTACAGCAGAAATATTGTTATTATTTCTGGGAATTGGAAACTAGAAGCCACCAATGAAAGTGCTCCCAACACTCTCATATTTCAAAATTATAGTCCAACTCTAACTGATCAAAAAGAGGTAAAGCATTTCTAGTACCTATCATACTAGGCTACAACTTTGATGGGTACAGTGAAACCGTGGTGTGTTTTGGGAAAGATGAAGGATGAAGATGGGCCATGGGGGCTACTAAGTAAAGAAGCAGAAAAGGAAATGGAAATGAACAAGGTCAGGTGGCAACGAAGAGAAAAGAAATCCTCGACCCGACCACAAATCAATTTCTCATCAAAACCTGGACCTCGGCCCTGATTCTGGAACCGCCGCACGGCCGCGGTCTCCACACCCTTTCTCTAGGACTGTCACGAAACCGTCTACATCGCTCCTGCTTCCGGACAGGGCCTAGTGTTGGTACCGGCAGGCAACCCAACCCAACGGCAACGGGTGTCCCGGGTGTCCACACCAGGTTCCTTGTCGAAGCGGCCGTGGGAGCGGAAGCACTGCCGGCAGTGCCTGTCCGAGGACCAGCCTGGTGGGGTGGGATTGTTTTGGGAAGATGAAGACGAGCTAATGCTTGCGCGGGATGGGTCGCATGGAGCAGGTACTAGTCCTGGTTTGCCGTAGTGCGGTCACTGTCATGCCTAACGGAGTTTTTTTGTGCGGGGGTCGTCTACAACTACGGGCACTACTGTTTATGCTGCTACTTTTACGACGACGACGGGCAGCGACGCCGGTGCCACGATGTTTAATCTCGTGTGAATTCTCAACCGATTCCGAAATTTAGAAGTGGCGCGGTTGGGCAGTTCGTGTGGAGACTGGAATGGATGGATTGAGCGGCAGCAGCGCGGGGAGAGCAGGGAAGGGATGGCGGACGCGTCGGTGTCCAAGTCATCCTCGGGGGCAGTCGATGTTAGTGCGCGGAAGCCACGGATTGTTTCGCGACGGGAGGAACTCGAGCACCCGACCGCCGTCGAAGATAAAGGGAAGGGGATAGAGAAAGAGAAAGAGAGGGGAAATGGAACCGCCGTCCCTGCTGCACCCAGCGTTGGACTTGATGACTGGGAGGTGGGCCCCGAGGGCGAGGCGTGTGAGGGATGGGATTGGGCGGGCGTCACTGGGATTTGGAGGTGAGTCGCTTGTTTTCGGTTCTGTTACGCTGATATGCGCGTGTGTGGTGATTGCCAACTGATCACTTGCCACGTTGACGCTGCGTGTGTTGGAAGGATTACAGAGAATTACTATGTGAGTCCTGGTTCTTCGATCGTGACCTCTCGGTTTCCTGCCTGGCGTGTCGTATTATCCCTATGGAACTTCGAATCACAGGGTACACGCGTGCGGGGCTGATGCCCATGCACGATCTCGAGCTCGAACAACGTGCTTGGAAGTCATTTGCACAAGCATCCTCAACGGGGATACTTCCGTCCTCCCCCTGTCATCCATTTCACTGGGTCATCCATCGGTTCCGATCGTAGTCCAGACGAGGGGTGCGTGGTTAAGAGGCGCACGCAGCTCATTGGAGGGGGTGAAGATGGAAAATTGTGCGTTCGATCTGTCGTCGCATGTCTTTCTTTCTTTTTGACGTGTGATGTTTTTTCTCAGGATACGTATGCACAAGAAACCGGGTCTTCGTCGTCGCCCGAGTGGGCGAGTGAGGCGCTGCAGATCGATGGGGTCTGGAGTGCGCTCGGGCTGCTAGGGATGTGGATGGGTGCGGGGCACGAACGCGCTGATCCACTAGATAAGTGGAGATTCTAGTCGTCAATATGGTATTCACGGTGCATCCTCTCTTTTTTGGCGTCGAACAGGTCCATTCTGGGCGTGGAGGGTGGACTGAGTTGGACGTGATGTTCGATACTAAACAATTGACGATGTTGTGTTCTTACTTGTATTCGTACTTATTGTCGCAGGATAGGAGCTGGAATTACGTTGTCAAGTTAAGTAAGTACCTTCAAGTTACTATCTGTTTCGGTGATCCGAATGTACTTCATCAGTTCTATTGTTATCCGGTTAGTTCCTAGACGTGATACCACCCGACATGTATTTAAGTAAGCCAGTCGCGCACGTACTTGATGATTTTTGTTCTCCTCCACATTTACTACCTAATGTTCTTCAAGGTGATTACAACCATTGCCGTCACAGTGCTTGTCTTCGTTCTGGCCGCCCAAACACCTGATCTTAGCGGAGGAAGTGTTGGTATAGCAATACCACTCACGAAACGCTCTGATACCGACACGCGCGAATTTCATG